>VWYK01125764.1:6103-20261 GCA_013399775.1 Semnornis frantzii | reverse complement strand
AAAATTCAGTTTGTTTAGCAGAAAAGGTAGTGCAATCATCATCCCAGAATATTGAGTGAATTTCCATAATGTATTGGGATATGTTAAGTCACTTGCTATATGCACATCCACTTCTGGTGCTTGCTAAATGAGTTGATGCCCCTTTTCAAGGCATGCTCATGGAATAGTAATAGACTTTGAGAATACACTAACTTCTACCTCACAGTTATTCCTATGGTTTCTTTAGGAAAGAACTCCACTGAAGGACCTCTGAAATTTGAAGAGTAGAGTACTTTTCTCACCTCAGTGACTGTAGTTCATCAGGATTCCTTAGAGATTCACCTGGTTTGTATCTCTTATACTCAGAATGAATAAAAAGCAATAAATCACTAAATACTATTATTCATTGCATGTATTTTAGCACTGGTGGGATAGATAATCAAGAAGTTGAGCTAAAAAACTTGCAGCTTTAAAAATTTTAATCAGTAACCTGTCCAGGGAGGGAAGAAAGATATTTAACAGCAACTTTTCAAAAGAGAGTTTATTTCTCACAACACTCTTTTGAAGTCCTTGTATTCATCAGTTACACCAACGCTATCCTTTGATAATCTTTGAGATTTGCCAGTTGTTTAAGTATGCATTGGCAATTTGGGGTTCTTCCATTTGTCTTTGAGCAGTGAGTCATGTGTGATTTCTGTGCTGAAGGAGGCCTCAAACTGAAAGAGAGCAAAGAAGCTGATTTTCAGGTCACAGCACAGTCCTTGGTGGGGCTCCCTGAGATGGACAAATTAACTGGTACAGCTACTGAATGCCATGCAAGCATCATGTCACACCCCAGGCCACACAGCTTCTACAAATAAGAGTGCATAAGTCCATCTAGATATTTAAAAAGAAATTATATTTAAGTCTGGCAGCACAGAACATCTGAATGCAATTATTTACACACTCAAAAAAAACCGATCCCAAACCACTCAAAAACCCCAAACCAAACTAACACCACTCCCCTCCACCAAACAACAATATATTTTATATATACATATATGTCCTTTAGAAAAGATGTCAAGGGCTTGCCATGTTTTTGTGATTTACCAGTATTGGCTGCTGTTCTTCAGAGAGGCTCTAATCCCCTAATCTCCAGTCCAGAACAGGCAAAGGTACTTTCTATCGGCCACCATTAAGGGTCCATTCCTCTCCATCACATTTGCTTCTTCAGGACTTCCTATTAGCTGGATTAAACTGATCCACCTCAAGCATCTTAATTTTACCAGGTCCCAGTCTCAGAACACTTTTTTTCCAAACACTGTATTAGGGGTCATGCCTCTTAGTTCAGGATTGCAAACCCACCAAACAGCAGGTTGCCATCCAGACCAGGATGGGCCGTCACAATTTGCCAAGTAATTCTTCTTCTGAACTTTGCCAGGAAGGCCCATTTCCCTTTGGAAATACAAAATTCCATCAGATATAATCAGGAATAAAATATTTGACGTGTGCAACTGCTTTAAATTTGCTCAAGGTTCCATTGTTGTGGGTTGTTCAATCGCTGAGCAAAAGGAAGATGTCCTGTGTGATGGCATCCTGGAGAATGAAAGAAAAATCTTCCAATGTTGGGCATTTTCATCCAAAATACCCAGCCTAGACCATAATAGAAGCTGGAATATCAAGTGAAACTGGCCACAGGCTGCATTAAGGAGTCCTTTACAGGTCATATGGGTACCATTTTAGGCCTCTGAGATGAAAGGCAAATTCATTTTGCCCCTAGAATGAAAAGAGTCCCTTTACAGCCCCTGAACCCAGCGTCGATTCCCCTGGGTTTTGCATTTACGCAGCTACCATAACAATTTATCTGATCTTTTTCAGTCAATCTTGCATTCACATTGTAAGTGCTGGTTAAATAAAGATAAGTTTATCCCATATTGTGTAAGTGCTGCAGGATTCCTCTGCATAATCACAACTCAGTTTATTTTTATAGCGTGGTTTTTGTAGCGATAAACTTTGCCGTTCTGCAGGGCTGAGTAAACATCCATTCATGCTAGACAATGTTTTCCTGTTTGTTTATGCCAATTAAAGAGCTTGGATATACAGACAGTGAATCCTACATTACTTCCCTTAAACCAACAGAGTATGAAATCAGCTGGGCTTGGTGCCCAGCAGCTGATTTCTGATGATAAACTGAAGTACTATAAAATCTGCTCTGTATGGTGCAATTGTAAACTTTGCAACTACAAACAACAGCATGCTGCGTAATAAATATGGCACTATCCCTCAAGGCATACCTAATGCCAGCCTGCCCACTTTTTTGAGGCAAAAAGGAGTTTAAAGAGGCTGAGTGAGGCTTAGTGTCTGCATCACCAAGGGAAGGATGTGGCAGTTCAGGTTTCTGAGCCTAGGTCATGAAATGAGACATACGTTGCCTCAGGCAATAGTGTCCTCTGCCACTGGATTTTCTGCAGGAGAAGGTACAAAAGTAATCGAACTGGCACAGGGAGTGATTCTCCTGCTATTTTGATCTGCTGCATAGCTGGTATTGCATGTTTTTATGCTCAAAGGATGTGCAAAATGTGGCAAGGCTAGGTGATCCTGCTTTGACAGGGGTTGGGGAGTCAATGATCTTGGGATCACAGGATGTCAGGGGTAGGAAGGGACCCAAAGAGATTATCAAGTCCAACCCCCCTGCCAGAGCAGGACCAGACAATGTAGCTCAGATCACACAGGAATGCATCCAGACAGGCCTTGGAAGCCTCCAGGGAAGGAGACTCCACAACCTCTCCGGGGAGCCTGTGCCAGTGCTCTGGGACCCTTACAGTAAAGAAGTTTCCCCTTGTGTTGAGGTGGAACCTCCTGTGCTGCTGCTTATATCCATTGCTCCTTGTCCTATCCCAGGGAGCAACTGAGAAGAGCCTATCCTCCCCCCCATCTCTCAGATATTTATAAACATTTATCAAATCTCCTCTCAGTCTTCTCTCCAGACTAAGCAGCCCCAGGTCACTCAGCCCCTCCTCATCAGGCAGTGCTCCAGTCCCCTAATCATCCTTGTAGCCCTCCTTTCCAACCTCTTACAGTATCACAGAACGGTACGATTCCTCAGATACCTAAAATCCCACATAATTCCTACATATTGTAAACCTTATACAAGTCTACATGTTTCCTAAGTGAATTAGCATGAAGGCAGGTTGAGGTATTCACCAAACACCAGTACAAGCAAATGATCCCTACATGCACTAAGCAACAATTTGAGGAAGTCTGGTCCAAATCAGTGCCTGCTCAGCTCTGCAGGGTGCTCTGGAGAGCCCCAGACTATCTAAAGGATTTTTTTGTTCAGACATCCCAACCAGAGTCTGGCTTATTTCACAGTGCTGAAGGATCACCAAGCATCGGTTGACTATGAGATCTTTTAATACACACCACTGCAGAAAGCAGTTATCCTCATGGAAAGCATTTAAATGCTTCAGATGACTTTTGGTAGAAGCACATGTAGTGGAGAGGTAATTAATTACTGCAAGATGATTTTTTAAAAAATATTAATATAGTTTATTCATATTAAATATTCAGAACCCGTATCACCCCAATCACCAATTTAATAATAATAGGTTCTATGCATCATGCATGGAAACATTGTATACAGGTTATAACAGGATCTAGGAATAACTAGTAAATACATACATTAATTGAACTCGATTGAACTGGCAGAGAAGGCTTTGCGGTCACTGTACAGCTTGCGGTCAATACACTGCTTGCTCACTAGATAGACACAAGGAGCTCCTTTCTACTTAAGGCAGAAGGCAATTAATGATTACAAAAGGCTTTAAGTATTTACTCACAAAATATTATCTGGCAGTACTCAAAGCTCGTGGCAGGGTTGCTGTCAGTAGCCATTAAAGGCTTTGGAGTTTCCCCAGGCTTCTGGGTGCTGGAGAAAGGAGGCAGATGATCTCTGACCTGGTCCCACCTCTCTGGATGATCTGTGTTATCTCCAGAGCTTTCCTTCTTGGCAGGAGGTTTCAGGTGCAGGCAGGATGTCTTGTGCTCTGCAGTCTCAGCACAATGTCACACTGGCTGTGCAGGCCAATTACATGGAGGCATTTAGAGCTTGATCCTGGTCGCTGAAGTTCCACACAGTTCAGGATGCAATAAGGTAGTAGGACCACGGATACAATGGCAGATACAATAGTGGAGCACACATATAATAGCAGACACACCTTGTAATGGCAGAGCGCACAATGTGCTCCCTGCTCATTTCCTTTTAGCCATACAGTCCAAGACTAATGGGTCTTTGGACACAAAATAGCCAATCAGAATGGCAGTTAGCCAAGCTTGGTCATATTAGGTGAAGCCATAGGCTTGCTTTACTCTTTTTAGGGCACAGCACAGCCTTGCATGAGGCAACCGTGTGCACCTTGTTTACCGCAGGGTTCAAAACAAGTCTGGGCAGGCCACAGTCTCCAGACTTAGTGGCTCCACGTTCTTCATCCTATTTCCCACAGTTGCTTCTCCCCAAAACAGAATGAGGGAGAGTAGAAAAACATGCCTTGGCAAGCCAGGACATGTACAAGCCTATTTTGCCCTGCATAGGCCTACCACGACAGCACACTCAGGAGACATGGGTGCAGAAACGAGGGAGTTCCTCAAGCTGGGATAATTCAGCTGTGTCATAAATTTGACTAGATTAAGCCACTCTTGTTTTGCAGCATGTTCAATGGTCCCTTGAGTTCAGACTTGTGGAAGAACAAAAGGGAAATACTTTGCAGCTATCAGTTACTAACAGGCCCCTTAAAAATCTTAAGAGGAAGGAACAAGCAACCTTTTCACTATATTTGAAATAAATTGATTGAGGGGAAAAAAGTTCCCCCCTGTAAAAGAATTTACTGCTACTCAAGGACCTTGTGCACTCCTCTTGAACTGTAAAACCAGGACTTTGAGGAAGGAGAACATAAGCAACCAGACAGAAAGAACTGAAGATTTAAACAGCATTTTCAGCACATGCACTCACCAGACCTCTTTAGAAAAGGAAGTGAGTCTGCTTTTCTCTTTCAGCTAAATAGGGGTTTTCTGAAATGTCACTTTACAGTGTAAGCATGGAACAACATTTAGGAGAAAACACTGTCATATTGCTAAGCATATTATCATATTATATATATAGATAATATTGTGGGTTTTTTAACTAAAACCAAGCAAAGTGCCCTACTGTTTGACTTTGACAGGACAACTGTGCCTTTGGGTTCGGATCAGAAAGTGCTTTTGATTCTTTTGTTGCAGGCATGCCTGAAACATCAATAAAGGAAAGGACTTACAATTTGTAGTAGAAATTCTCAATAGTGCAGAAACAATTCTGGTCTTTAATTTATTTTGCTTTTGTTTTGATCACTCAGATAGCCATGCAGTGTTTGGAGGTAGCCTGGTGTAAAGCTGCAGCTGAAAAGGCTTTTCTGTTAGCTTTCAAAATTTAACAAAACCTTAGTTCTCTTCTGAAAGGGGATGTGCCTGTCAAGTGACTTGTTTGGGGTCAGAGGAAAGGCAGCTGAGCTTCCCAGATCCCGAGGAGCCTTGTTTGGCATCTGGTTCTGCTTACACATCCAGCAAGAAACAAAGGTGCTTGGCACCACTGACTAAGGGAGGAGAAGGTAAATGAATCAGGACAGAGAGAAACTGAAAAATACAAGAAATCTGAAAACTTGAATAATAAACACAGCAATTTCTAGTAATATGGGACAGGTACCAAGAATGAAGTTTTCTGCTTGAAAACTGTGGCAGAGTTTAGAACACATGAGCAAAGTTCAGACCCAAAGATCACATGGAGATGACTGTAGCAGTACTTACAGTTGACTTCCCTTGTGCTTGTGACCAGCATCTAGTCTCCAGTTTTAGGACTACTGCAAGACCCCTAGAAACACGGTGTCTCCTGTTCATCCTTACTGTTAAAGTCATGATGAGTGTACCCTCACCAATCTGTTGTGCTGGGTCTCAGCCCATCTATTTACCTGTCCAACAAGCTCCTGGATCTCAAAAGGGTACAATTCAGCTTAGCTCCCAAGGTAGATTTTGTCTTGAATATAGACTGCACAGACCTGTTGGCCTTGCCCCTGAAATCTATTCTATTCCCTATATTTGCCTATAACTTAAATTGCCACCTTTGAAAATCCCCCCAGTACGATATCAGCCTTCCTGATTGCAGTATGTGTTTGGAGCATAAACCACACATAGGTAACTACCCTGAGCAGTTTAATACACAGAGGGGGATATGCATGTAAAAACATGGAGATGTGTATTTCTCTGAATTTGTTTACTCCAACCAAAGAGGATTTGGGAGGACTGAGCAATGTCCTCCAGCATTGCTTTTCTGTCCCTTAGTCACTTGATCCATTACACCTGCCTCTTTCCTTGGATCGGTCTTTTCTTCCTGCAATAGTGATCTCTGCTCCCTCCAAACCCTGCAGGGGCAAATGTGTAAGAGAAGATGCTCCTTTCATCTCTGATTACTTTGCTTCCCACTTCAAGCATTCCAGTAGGGAGAAGTATTAAAGAGCAGTGAAAAGTACCTAACCTCGTTTATGCAAAACCCCCAGTGACTACATACTAGTTATCACAATTGCTAGACAGATTTTTCTGTCCTCCAAATCTCATTCTCTAACTGTTTGCTATTGTCTGTTATGTGAAAATCCACTCCTGTGCTCATGACTCTCTAAAATTCTTTCATGGCACAGCTGCAAACAAGGCCTACATCTGCCAGATGCTTTATTAATTCATTATAATTAGGCATATTCTGAACTGTGTCTCTCTCTAAATATTTATAACAGCAATCCTGCTTTAAACCTCAATTGTACTTGGAGAACACTGACTCTGAAAAAGACCTCATGAAAAATAATTCTTGCATAAAGAGTATGACATTTAACTGCTAACACCTGAATTGCAAACAACCCATCAAGCCACTTAAGCTGCTGTTGCATATTGCAGGATGTTCTTTTCCTAGAAAAAAAACAACAGTGCAGTCCTCTCTGTAACATATCATCATCATGTGCCCATTACTCTTACAACATCTCAATCTACCTATGCAAATGAGGCTGGGGGTCTGACATCAAGTCCACGTATAGAAATTATAAACAAATATTCATCCATTATGTTGCTGAAGTTCAACAGCTGGAGCAGTAACAGTAGCTGAACTCCAAGCCCCGAGTATCAATTATTTATGAACCTAAAACTGACAATGCTGTATAGGTGAATTAGATGCAGATGTCAAGTTTTGCTATAAGCCCTAGCCTACCGTAAAATTAATTTTCATAGAATGTATGTACAAGGCTGACAATGTATCAATAGTACAGCACTGATAATTTGGAAGAGTGATACCATAAGGGAGCACCTAGAAAATACTCTCCAATATAGTTGATATTACAAATAGAGTCAAATAAAATGAATTTCCCATAAACAGAGAATCAAACAAAGCATTTCTCTATGATTTTACCTTCAGTTCTCTGAAAACTTACCAGTTAGCACTTGCATTTTTAGGAACCATGAGTATCACCTGAACTTGTTCCATGATTATTTTTTCCCTGCTGTTCTTTAAAACACCTCTGAGTTTTTGAGGTCCATTGATGTAGACTGCATGGCATCTATTTTATTTTCACAGGCTGAAAACTGAAAGTGGGAAGAAGTTAAGAGGCAGGTGGAAAGCTTTGTTTGCAGGAAGCACTGTTGCCTGCTGTGGTTCATCACCCTGAAAATAAAATACAAGGCTACTGACAAATAAATGCAGTTAATTGTAGGCAAAAAATCAGATTTGATTTGATTGAGCATCAAAAGCCTATGCCTGCCTAACCGGGGGGCCACCAGGCCCCCCGGCCTTTTGGTCACCTTCACCAGTCACCCAGTGTGCACCATGGACACTCACCAGTGATGACAGGAGGAGGATCCCTCTGCCCAGATGGGCAAGCTTGGGGCTTCTGCTTTTCCTGGGGCCGATTAAAAAGGAGAGTGGACAGGGAATGCAAAGTGGTCACACCTGGGGTGGGAGGAGCCTGCAACAGAACCCAGGTGCAGTCCTGAGAAGCTGAAGACATCAGAACTAATGCCTATCAGGTAGCTCCACACGTGCCAGAGCTATCTAGGATTAGGAAGGAAGGAAAGCAACTCACTGTTGTTTGTAGCTTCAGCTCCTCTGAGGCTACAAACTTTGTGTTATGCATCTCAGAGTCACAGGAAAAGAACACAAATTAAGTGAAACAAAAATTCTACTAATTGATTACAGGAAGTTCATGAGATGAGGAAAGGACTATGCAAACACACAAGAACAATGAGCGTGTGAGTTGCCCATGCAAACATAACGAGCTTAATCATTCTATCAGAGCTGGCTGGGGCAATGGGAGCACTCAGGGTTGTGCTCTGGCTGGCTGCCCTGGGCTGCAGAAGACAACAGGACTATGGGCTAAAACATGAAGGTATAACTCCGGCCCCAGCGGGCAGCTCCTCTGCCCAGGTTTCACCACATTGTGATGACAATACAGACACATTGTTTTTGTGCCTTTTTCTGCAATGGAACTGCCCTTCCCTGGAGAGTGCTAGCCTGGTTTATAATTGTAATTAGATTGCTATAAGTGTTCAAACATTACAGCATTATCAGTTTGCTTTGATTTTTGTGCATGAGATCTAATGTGGAAAGGTCTTGGTTGTCAGCCAACATTCTTGTGCAGACCTTATAGTCTTCATTAATTAAAAAATAGGGCTATGTGTTCACTGGTTTTCCCCTGTTTCTGCCAGAGTTATTGTCTTCATGTTCCTCTGGAACCTGTCTGGCTGAAGTGCTGTAATGTGCACTCCACACACAATTACTCCCTACGGTTGAATAAAACATGAACTCACTCTTTTCCCAGTACTAACAATTCATCATTCGTACTCTTAACCTCTTTTGACACTGTCCAGCTTGCTAACCTTTCTTGCTGTATCTCGGGGCAGACATTAGCATCAAGGTACACAGCTGAGCACATATATTCTTGAAAGATTCTGACTGCCCTATTTATCTCACTACCAGTCGGTGAGTCCATCTCAAAAAACGGTGAAGCAGCAGGTCCTAATTCAGCAACAAGTTAAGCTAACATAACTTATACATTTAAGATCAGCAGTAGTTTGCTTGTTTTTACTTCAGTGAATTCTCCTTTCAGAAGCTGTGGCCCTCCGAGGGCTGCATCTTCCCCTCTGTTCCACTCTTGTGAAATTCTTCCTGGAGTATTGAATTCAGCTCTGGGACTCCAATATAAGAATGACATGGACCTGCTTCAGTGAGTCCAGGGAGGGTCACAAAGATGATCAGAGAGGTGGAGTAACTCTGCCATCAAGACAGGCTGAAAGAGTTGAGTTCGTTCTGCCTGGAGAAGAGAAGGTTACAGGGAGACCTTACAGCATCTTTCCNTCTTCCTGGAGTATTGAATTCAGCTCTGGGACTCCAATATAAGAATGACATGGACCTGCTTCAGTGAGTCCAGGGAGGGTCACAAAGATGATCAGAGAGGTGGAGTAACTCTGCCATCAAGACAGGCTGAAAGAGTTGAGTTCGTTCTGCCTGGAGAAGAGAAGGTTACAGGGAGACCTTACAGCATCTTTCCAGGGCCTACAAGAAAGCTGGAGAGGAACGTTTTACAAGAGNGTGTTAAAGGCCAGGGTAGATGTGGCTTTAAGCATCCTTATCTAGTGGAAGGTGTTGCTGCTCTTGACCGTGGAGTTGGAACTAGATGATCTTTAAGGTCCCTTCCAACTCGAACCATTCTATGAAACTATGACTTGAAAAAGTGTATAAATCTTAATAATCCTCTCAGTATCACAATGGAAAATAGTAAAGTTGTTTCTGTTCCTGAACATATTGGTATTCTGCTTGGGAAGATACGGTTTCAAGTGTGGTTGCTTGTTTATAATGAGGGTTGATTCCACATCCCACTACTTTTCATATCTGAAAAACTTTTAAGATTTATGCACATGGAGGACAATATCTATCTGTCTCTCCCAGACCTTTCACTAGACATGATAAGCAATTTTCCTGTGATTCAAGGATGTCTCAAACTCTATTTCATTATAATTTATTTTTTTTTGTTGGAAGCCTGATGAAAAGTGTCTTTCTTGGAAAGAGAATTCTTTTCCCCAAAGAAGGAAAGCATATTTAATAGAGTATTCAGCATGGACCTACATATCCAATCTGGAGGTGCATAGAAAATTTGGCAGAGAATAAGAACAGACCATTAAAGTTTTACTTGTAAGATTCAGCAGGATTTCCTAGAAATAATGCAGTAAAAAAAGAAAGTATCCTGAGAGGGTTTCAAAACATGACTTTCTATCTGAGTATATTATGCAGTGACTACTTGCGTGCCACACTTGCGCAATATTGCAAAATGACAGAGTGAGTATTCACATGATGTATGTGCATGATATACTGTCTCGATGGCAGGCTTCCTCTCAATTTCGCCAGGAATCTGAGTGATTTGTTACCACAAGGAATTTTTTACCAGTGGCGAATGCTGCCTCTCAGTAGCAGATTACCAAGCTGTGTGTGAACGAGGACTCGTTCCTCCCATTCCTCTGAGGTTACGCAGTGTTCTCAGCAGGGGAAAGACTCACTGCACAGTTACGGTTGTCCTAATGTGGGTGTGAAGTATGTCTAGGAAGCAGTGATTTGAAGGTAGGATCCACCCAGCAGCACAGTTAGTTAAAGGAACTAAATTTCCATGTCAGTTCCCAAAGAATTCCCCGGAGATTTTTTTTTTAGGAAGAAAATTTGGCAATGGGGGGCCTGAATGAGTAGTGCTTCACCCATCCCTGAAAAAGAAATAATAATGATAGCAGTAAAAATACATTTAATAACAAAAACTTGCTGTTAATGTCACAGGAGACACCATTCAAATGTGAAATTAAAGTAGTACTGCACAGAATACTAATATAAAATTAATGACTGCCTGTTAATGAGATTTGTTCTATTATGCAATCACTTTCCATGGGAAGCAAGGGAAGCATTTGGGGCTTTCACCAATGACCCAGTGGAATCAATAGGAAACATTGTACAAGTAGTAACCCTAAGTATGAGGCAAAGAAATTCACTCTGCATTTTTTCATGAGAAATGCCTGTGATTAAAGTTCACATCTTGATATCTCACAAGAGATATCCCTAAAACATCTTCTGACCCAACTAAACTGAGGAGGAATTAGTTGCTTTCTACCTTGGAATTACTCAATTGAGGTTTTTCATCTCTCAAAGAAGTCTCAAAAGTAGAGCTCTCATTTTTCAATAATGGGCTTTCATTTCCCAGAGAGTAATTAATATTAGAAGGCAATTTCTCTTCTACCACAAGCAGGACACATGCAGCCAGGAAATTCAGGTCTGGGAATAGGACGTGAAGATGTGAGTGAAAAAAAGGATTTAAGACTCGTCTCCTAATGTGGTTTATACTTTTTATTTGGAGTGATTTGTTTCACTCCCTTCTGAAGACATATCCAGGTGCAAAAGATAAAATGTCATGTAGTGTAATTGGAAGATTGAGGGAGAAACTGGTGTGGCAAAGGGTATGTCAAGACTTAGTAGCATCCTCTGTTGTTGATTATCCAGATCTGTCTTTCTGCTTTCCCCTGATCAGACTGTGCTTGTTTCCAGCCTTGGAACACAATGTCTGTGGGAAATATTGTGTACCTTCGTGCATCCTAATAGTATAATTTAGCTTTCTGTGTTGCCAGGTTGACGCACAAGCTGAAGTAAATTACAGTTTCAGGAGGAACCCATAGAATACTGGAAGACTGGTGAGACACCGACACAGGTTGCCCAGGGAGGTTGTGGCTGCTCTCTCCCTGGAGGTGTTCAAGGCCAGGTTGGAGAAGGCCTTGAGTGACCTGTGCTAGTGGGAGGTGTCCCTGCCTATGGCAGTGGGTTGGAACTGGAGGATCCTTGAGGTCCCTTCCAACCTTACCATTCTATGATTTTATAAACTAAACTTGCTACTTTTCACTGTTGAATCAGGACTACATGATTCCTGGGTGGCTCCCTGCTTTGTTTGTTTTCCTTTCTTTGTGGTGCCTCAGTTTAATGAGTTTGTGTTTTGCTGTTTCTCAGTATTTACACTGCAATATATGAGGCTATAGCATGTTTAATCCAGGTTCAGAAGATAAATCTAAACTCTTCATTAGCCAAACACCAGCAATCCTTCCATGATCTTTATCTGCATGGTCTAATACTTGAGGACCTCTCTTCTAGCTAGTACAAGCTTAAGACTCTAAACCATCATACCTGGCTAACTACTGCACCTTTAATGCTGTTTCAGTTCTCACTTCTTATTGTCTTTAAAAATGTGTATTGTTCTCCATAATGCTGTATATTTGCAAGTGAAAACATATAATTAAATATCCATATGGAAGAAGCATTACATGGATGTAATAGATCACGTGAATGTCTTGGACACTTAAATGGCTAATAAAAATATCTTTAAAAGAGAATAAGATACTAAGCTGTCCAAATGTTTAAACAGTAGAGTGCCATCATATTTTGTTATTGTGATGTTTCTTTACTTCTTATGGATTCCTTCATGCAGAACATCTGGACTCCAAGCTGATCATGGATCATTTCAGAAATGTTGAAGCCCATTTTCCTGTGCTAGGTGTTTTATTTCTGAGTGACTCTCATCCATTTGTCTTTCACATAGCAATGACACAATCAATTGTATCTATGCAGTCTTCTGTGTATATACCACCCAAGTTCAGCATTCACCTAAAAAAGATTTCCTCAAACATTTGTTCTGCAACATGAATGTTTGCAGTGTATATATTGTAAGTCAGTTTTAGAGAGGCTCTGTTCTGCACGGGGTAGTCTACCGGGATACGTGGCAAAAAGTCCTAGTGCTAAACTGATGTGTTGGTAATGATTGCGTAACAGAAATTCGAGCTCTTAAATCTAGGCAATAAAGGTTGTTACAGTGACCATCCTTGGTCTTCCATTAACATAGTGTAGGCACATTCAAAGTTTTTATTAGAATCTTCTGTTCGCTTCATATGAGGACATTTGGTTGGCTTGAGGGGTAACTGGAGGAAGAGGATGAGAGGAAGCAGATACAATTGCAACATAATGTTTAGATGTGGTAAACTGAGCCTGTTTCACCCCAAAGCCTCAAAGACAGACAGACATGCATTTTTGGGTTGGTAGAATTGTTTCATAAGAGATAGCACTCTAGTATTCACTCTGCACGTATCCTGGGTAATTTGCATTGGCTGAATCCAGTTGAGTAAACAAAGCATTATTGTTTAGTTGAATGACAATGAAACCCACACTTCAAGGTAAATGATTCACCATGACCCACCAAGGCTTGATATTTACTAGAAAACAACTGTCAAGAGTAATCCTCAGACCAAAGGATAATATAATGCAGACAAGCCTTGTTAAATATTACTTGGATGGGCATAGGGATATTGTATATTTCATCACTTTAAGTGGTTCCTTCATCAAGCATGTCTTGTAAAGCGAAGCCAAAAGCCCTGAACATATGGACTAAGAGGGAGGCATTAAGTACATATTGTCCTTACAGCCACTGGATTTTGCCCACAAATTAGAATTGCCTTTAAAAGTGAATTTCCTTAGTTTTTGGCTTGTTCTCACGTTCGTTGGAAGATTTTCTCCTTTGACATACTTTTTTTTTTTTTTTTTTTCTGTTACATATCCTTATTTCATCAGTCATAAGCACTGAATGTAATTCCAGTCTTTTTCTCCCTTGTTTGTTGGACCACTGAACCAGGGTAAATGAAGGCACATGGCCAACCATATGGTAACAATAAAATCTTTGCTGCAGTAGAGGAAGATCAAGAACCACATATACATAATGTAATATGGAATATATTTATCCAGTTTTGAAGAATATCACTAGTCTGCTTTATTCAGCAATGTTTATGTTCTTTGGAATGACAGAATGAGGTCAGATCCAAGATGCATTACGTTGGAAGTACCAGTCAGAAAGAACCTGTCCCTTTCATCTGTTCTAAATTTTGATCTTGTATATCACTTTGTGGAAATTATAATAGATCAAGCACCATTGATATTTGCCTGTGGAAAAAAAAAACAAACAAAATAAAAAAGATGCAATTTTCTTTTCAGAAAATGGATGCCTAATGTTTTGAACAGCAGAGGTGTTATGAATGATGCAAAATTAATAATCTATATTAATTCTGATATCCAGGT
>VWYK01125734.1:0-12267 GCA_013399775.1 Semnornis frantzii | reverse complement strand
GCAAGCACTTACTCATGGATTCGACAGTGGAAGTGGCAGTTGGCCTCATGAGCATGCACTGCATGGGAATTAGTTGGTTTCATAATATGGTGTGGGAGAAAGTGACTTATAAAAGCCTTCTCATGCCTCTCCTATTACCACTTCTAAAGCTTTAAAGCTGTCAGCTCTTCTCCCACTTTAGTCAGTGCCATTCTCAGCTCCCCAGGGAATGGGCCAGACGTACCTATTTGGAGTTTCACCTGCCAAGCTGGGAGAAATCAGTTTCAAAGTGAAAGAACAAGTGTTGAGGGGTCATTTACACACCACCACTGCAATCCTGAAGACAAACAAAGCAGAGCTCCACAACCGATGTGATACCAGACCCTGAGCTGTGCTTGTGCTTTCAGACATTGTAATGACAGAGGGAGAGGGAAAAACTGTCTGCTACAAGAGAACAGAAGGGTTTCTCGTCATGCGCCTCACAGTAAACACCTCCGGACAAGTAGAAACGTGACAGAACATCATGAGAGGAAGGGGCCACAATGCCTACATCTGCTCTTCTTCTGCTAAGATCAGGGTGGGAAAGACTGCTGTGGACAGATTTAACCAATCCTTAAAATCAGGTTAGATTTACTCTGCTCCCACCTTCGGTGAAGGAATAAACACCTCAAAAGTTCCTCCTTTAGTTCTTCTAAAGGAGCCAACATAATATACAAAGGAGAGCAGACTAGCAGAGGAAAACCAAACTGACCCAGCTCCCTGCATAGGATGCAGGTCAAGAACAGCTGCATGATGATGCTCGGTACAGTGCGTAAAAGAAGAGTCCCCATTTTGGGGGTGTGAGGCAAACCTCTATAGGACTTAAATATTCATTGTGCTTATTGTCTCAGTGTCATGGCAAGCTGCAGAGGTATTCAACAGAGCATATGCAAAACTATTTTCACTGGGGAGCAAAGGGGAGACTAACACATTTGTGTTGTTAAGCACAAGCAGCTTCTTTTCTGTAGTATCACAGCTGTGGCCTAAGTTTACAGGCACCTGCAAACAAGGAGTATGTCCTGAGTTACCTGTGGTGGTGCTTTCTGTAGCTGTCCTCCTGAACACAGGCTCAAGCTTCAGTTTCATAGAATATTTGGCTGAAAAAGACCTAATGCCATGTACTCTATGTTCTGCTCCAAGGCAGGATCGACTTCAGTTATCAAGCCCCTGTCTGAGGCTTGTCTTCAGGGATAGGAGATTCAAGACATCAATGTATTCTAGAGCTAAACTGTTTTACATTAGACAGGTTTCCCTGACTGTTAGCTTAAATAATCATCAGTGTAACAAAGGCCTTCCCTTTTCAAAGTCCACTGTGAAAGAGTGAGTTTTTGCCTTCTTTGCATCAATCCTTTATGCATTTGAAGATCACTACTGCATTTCAGCTGCCTTCTCAACAATCCCAACTGTTTCAGCCTTCCTCAGGGCTCACATTTCTGAGATCTATGATCATTCATGGCACTCTCCTCTGATCTCTTTCCAGTTGGTCCACATAATTTTTTAATTGTGGAGCCCACAACATCATGCAAATGTCAAAAGCCATAACACTCTCAAGCCATCCAACTTTTGCTACTTCTCTGCAACCCACAGGACCTCGTGTGAAAGTAAATTAGGTTAGTTTGGCAAGATATGCACTTGACAAACCTACGGAGCTATTACTTGTGCCTTTGTTTCTTCCTACACTGTTAAAATAATTATCTCTTTCAGTAGTTTTCCACAAAATGAAGTTAAACTCACTGATCTACAATTCCTCATCCCTTCCTTGTTTCCATTGTGAAAAAGAGGCTTTGTGTTTGCCTTTTTCTTGTCTTCCAGGAACAACTCCACTTCCCACAGACTTTCAAGGGCACTTGCTAACACTTCTGCAGCACAGGCCTGGCTGAAGCAAAGAACCCTGAGATGAGTTTCACTGACTTGGAAAGCAGGCCACCTCAGTCCTGACTTGTGCTTCCCCCATTTCAGACTTAGTTCTTCCCTTTGTTACTGACCCCAGCTGCGTTTCTCTCTGACAGGTACAGGAGGCAGATATTCAGCCATATGTTTTTACCAAATCCATGTTTTCACATCTCACAAAACAGTAAGAAAATACTCAAATACTTGACAGTATTTGACAAATGTGTCAGACAAATTTGTCAGACAGTGACAGACCTCACTGACTGAATGTCATGAGGGAAGCAGTAGCAAGTGGCTGCAAGTATCGCCCATTGGGCAGGATTGGGGGAATTTCTATCTGAATATCTTATTATCACTAAGGGATCACCAGTGACAAATATTTCTGTGATATTTTGATAAATGAATGCTAAAAAATAAAACTCCAAAGTATCTCCAGACTTGAAGTGAACACACACATATTTGCTGATGTTAAGCATAAGCAGTGCTGTCCGTCTGTGATTTTCGGGTACTTGTGCTTCGAATTTTCACTTGGACCTCCCAGTTTTGAGGGGTAAGATTTTACTGAGGCTGGGCAGATCTACCTTACAATCTTTTCAGTGACAAACCTGAAATTTTGTCAACAGACCAGAATAAGAACAGAAAAAACAACCCAGCTTTCCATAAATAAGGTGCTCTCACTGTATAAGCACTACAGTCTGAGCTGAGAAGGCTGTTACCTTCCCTGTCTGTACATAAATTTCATCCTGCTATTAGTATTGCACTGGTGGCATTACTTGCCACACTAAACCCCAAACCATTTAAGCAGTAAAGCCAGCAACCAGCAATTTTCCTGTTTTGAACACAGCAAGGTATGAATGTTACTGTTGTTTTGCTTAAAAGCTTATCTCCTGACTTACCCAGGGTGAGGGATTTGTGTGTGGAACAGAAAATGATAGCCACTGTGTCTGCTGGTGTGAAACTAGAGTTGTCCCTAGAAAAGAAAGAGTTTTAGTAACCTCTGATAGTAAAAACCTTTTTAAAACATCGTTGATCAAATAGATTACTTTGAGCATCCAGATGCACATTCACAGCACATTGATCAGGTTTAGTGACAAACAATTCTACCCACAAATGAACAGCACTGTTTGATTTGCTTGGCTGTTCTTTGGGTGTGTTTTTTTTTTTTCTTTTAAAGCAGAATTGTTTCTTGGCTGTGGCAAACTGTCCAATGAATAGAGAGGAAGGAAAGGAATTCTGAAGACCTGGTATGTAGGACACAACTTCATTGCAGCCAAGGTTACTTCTGCAAACATACTCCGCCACAGCAGTGGCCAGCTTGCCTCAGTGACAAAAGAGAATGACCTACCATTTCTTTTCCTAGTATGTAATGCTTATAAAATACTCAGTGTCTATACTATGAGCACTGCTTACAACATGTAGTTATCTTCCACTTAAAAAAACCCCTCTGCACCTAAGGCTTTACACACTGGGACTAAGACCAGGAAGGGTGGAAAAATGACATACAGAAAGAGGTATATGACTGCTCAGCAGATCCAGTCAACTTCAGTCCAAGCTGGGAATCGTTTTATGAGATTCCAAGTATTTATCACACTGAGTCAGTTACTACTTATGGCATTTCAGATTTTACAGTTGGAACATATCTTCTCCCCAGGCTAGGTCTAGAAGTTCAAAAGTTACTTTTAAAATTCCTTCTAAGGTCAAGGTATGACCTCGGTCTGGAGAAATTTTCCTGTGGCACTACTAAAAAAGTGTAAGTAACATTAACAAACTGAAGCTTTCTTTGTGATTCTCCCCTACAGATATTATAATTTACATAAAGCATATGTCTGGAGTCTGCTGTACTGCAGCACTTTCTATTCAGCAGAGTGCTGCTAAGACTCCAGTGACCCCAAGTGAGAGGACCAGTGGTGAGCACTCTGCTGTGCACTCAAGTGATGCCCTAAACTGACACCATTCCCACAGCACTGTGCAGGGAATGCATGACTGTCCTTCCTGGTTGAGATTTAAGAGGGAAAAAACAGCTCTACCAAACATTAGCTCAGGCCAACTGCCTTTTAAGAACCACCATATAAATGTAACAAATTTGACATATACAGAGAAGAGCAAATTGCCAGCCCAGCAAATGTATCTTGAGATGTAAAAAGTCAAACTGAGTTCTCTCTCTCATATGTCATCGGTATGTCTGCAGGGCAAATTATACCTTCAGTGACATCTGTGCAAATCCATTTTTTTCAGTGGATGAGGTATAGCAGTGATTGATTGAGATTTAACAACTCTGTAATTAACACACAAGAAAGGACAGAATTCAGGTCCTGCTCTCTTAGCCTATGAAACTCTTAACAAAGAAAAATGCAGTAAGGACAATATTGAAATACTAAAATGAGGTCACCCCTATTCAGAAAGCTGCTCTTACACATTTGCATAAACTGTATCACCCAAAGCAAAGATACCACACAAAACAAATATCTAAAAGTTCTGATTCAGCACATTCAATTACCTTGTGGAGAAGAGGAAAGTCAAAAACATGAAGCTCATCTGTACAGAAAATACTGGAAGAGAAAGAAGTTAAAATTAGACTTAGACCACAGAAGTAAAGCACATTTCAGCCTCTGCAATTGCTGTGACTGTACCTTTTGCCCCATACTACAGGTTGGGGCAAAAGGTAGGCTGGACCACGTCTAGAAAGATCCAACAACAGACAACCTTTAAAGGCTGGGAGAACAATATCATCTCATTGCATTGAGAAAGCCGGAGCCAGAGTGGCTGCACAAGTTATTCTGAAACCAGTATTTCTTGACACAACAAATGGCAGGAGTGTTCACTACTACAAGCTGCATA
The DNA here is from genome assembly GCA_013399775.1 of Semnornis frantzii. Taxonomy (NCBI): domain Eukaryota; kingdom Metazoa; phylum Chordata; class Aves; order Piciformes; family Ramphastidae; genus Semnornis; species Semnornis frantzii. Next base: position 7,521 of record VWYK01125734.1, on the reverse strand, counting down.
CAGTTTGCACTAGTTTTGCTTATGAGGTTGGCAACATAAAATCTCTCAGACTGGGTATCTTACTCTACTGACAAACAATCACTACAAAGAGATCATCACAGATGTTTTGATTCCCTCCAAGACAAAGGCTACCTCCTGAATTGGGCAGTGTACATCAGACAAAGCTGCTTTGGTTCACGCTGAGTCAGCTTTGTATGTGTGGATGGTTCCTTAGCATCCTGAAGGGAGCTCTCCTGACACCCACGGGGGTTGTGGGATGCACTGAGCCTACCCTTGCTCTGCAGAGAAGTAAGGAGAAGTAGGCAGCATGGCTGCTGTGCTGGGTAGCTGCTGGAACTGCACCAACTGAGCACTGTGCCAGAAAGCAGGAACTCCCAATAGAGCTGGAGAAGAAACCCTGGGACCTTCACAGACCTCTTCGGGCTTTGTGGGCTATTAGGGAAGGGCTCTGCATCACAATCTGGGCTGGATCCTCCCTCTTTTCCTTGCAAAGCTTGTGAATGCAATCAGGCTAATGTGTCCCACAAGGTAGTGCCAGCCAAGACAATACATCTGATTTTGACCTCAGTTTACAACTGGGAAACATGGCAGAGATATTAGCTATTACTGGTGACATTTTCCATACTCTTACAGGCATTTCCTAGGATGTATAAATGTCATCTCAGCATGCACTTAACCCCTCCTTCATGAACTACGGCAGCCATCCGTGGTCCCTGAATCACGACTTTTCTGCAACTAACTACATGAACTTAATAGGCAGAGAAAAAGGCAACCTCTTAATACACATAATTCTGTAAAGCACTAAGCAATGTGTTGCTACCAATTATCCCTAGTGCACATGTTGCTGTGGCTAGAATATTAACAAAGAATACATAAAAACATTGGATCAGCAGAAAAATAAATGCGGTTTCATCTCAAACTCCTTGTGCCCATTTCACATCCTGACATAACACAACAGCCACAGTGGTGGTACAGAAACTTTTCTGGACTACAATATGCATATCCAGCCTCACATCTTCCCTGGGTTTTGGGTTTATAAATATTTTAAGAAAAAAAAAAAAAAAAAGGTCTAATATGTTTCAAACTGTTTCAAAGCTGATGCTAACAGTCTCTTTCTGAAACCTCAGTCCTGCACGCACGGAGTGATTTTTCAGTGCATTGCACTGCCAGTGGTCTACAGAATCACACATGGCACAAATGCAGAGTTGACTCATAGAGAAATAAAAGAAAGAACAAGGCAAGTAATGGAAGCAGACACTCTATACCACCTGTCCAAGGCAGAAGATGCCTTTTTAACTAAAAAAACCCTTCCCTTCCATGCCCTTGCCCTAAAGTAGCAGTCAGCACAGTAACATAAAATGACTTCATTCTGAGTTTCTCTGCATGTTAAGGCAGAGTTGAAAATTTCCATATCCCCCTTTTACTGCCAACTCTGCATTGATTTAAGTGCATCTGGGATGTGGCCCTTCTCATGTGCCTATGCTAACAAGTTATTTCCTCTTCTTTGAAAGAGCACTCCTTAGCAAGGCTTCCTTCTTTGCTTTCACAATAAAGTATTTACACAGCACCACTTTGAATTCTATACACCTGGAGTGTTTCATAATAAAAAAACTGCCAAAATTAGGATAGAATAAGAACTTAGCACAAATGGCAGGGGCAGATTTCCTCCTGACTTTAGTGGAGGTTGGAATTATAGGAGGTACTTTAAGCAGTGCATATGCACACACTTTGAAGTAGGTGATGCACTGAATTCTTGAAGTCTAACAGTTTCAGAGTATATGGGATGTGATTCATAATGTAATGCACTGTAGTTGCCTCTCCCCTAAGCAAATTTGAACTACTGCCTCTGGACAGTCTGAAGCAAGACAGGAATTCCCTGCTGGAAGAGATGACAGTGCCTGTACACCACTGCCTTTCCCTGGGAGGCAGTGATCTGCAAGTGTACTTTTAACTGATGCAAGGATACCAGTAGTCTGCTCTCAGACTCTGCAAGGAATGTGCTCATCTACAGAGAGAAATCAGCTGGGAACTCCCAGCTAGTTTCTGGGTTCATAGTACAGTAAGGAAGAACTACTTAGAAGTTATAACAGTGCTTCTGAGTAACGTCTCAACCTCAAACCTTCCTTTTCTGTTTGGAACGTAACATCTGTGCACTTATGGTTGCTGAACAATAAAGAAACAGAAAGGTCACAAACATTTGGAAAAGTAACACTGTGTGTCCCTTTAGAAAGGCAGAACCACTGAGCCATCTTAGGCACACCTAAAGAGCAAGATTCAGCCCTTTCTAAATGCTTACTCAATCTCCTAAAAGCATCCAGCCCCTTAGAAGTCTGGGAATTTGGTTTACTAGATGCACTAAAAGCACAAGCTCCAGCCCCATCCCGGTATCCCCACAGCCTCATCCTTTCCAGTACATGTAGCTGATTCCACACCTGAAGCACAGCTAAAAGAGATGCTCTGAGGCTGGACTTACTTATGAACACTATTATAATCAAGCTAAATTTATCAAGGTCAATATTGGGATTGGCGAAGGTATCACAGAAGGTTGTGTAGATGATCATCAGGAGCACACAGCTGCTGATAGCACCAAATGGAGGCTTCTTCCTTTCAAGCCAGTCCTTGATGTATCTTCGGACAATCTGAAACACAGAAACCAACAGGTTGCCTCTTTTCAAAGATGCAGGGAGCCAAGTTGGGCATCACAAAATGAATCTGACAGCAGAAAGACACAAAGAGAAGAGAGTAATTTGGATGACGGCCACAGTGGATTTCAAAGCTTCCCTGCCACACAACTCTTCTTCTGGGGAATTTAACATTTGTAGTGCAACTTCCACTGGGCGTCCATAATGAGAGTATATTTTCAAGTACATTCAAATCCATCCTTAATCATGCCAAATGTTCTTTGCTAGCTGTCACTGAGACATGCCCATTAAGCCTCCCCAAAGTTTATCTCCTCTGCTGATACTAATGGATGTATGTAATTATCACAGTTCCCTTTGCATCAACAGACAATTCCAAGTGCAACTTTGGGAATCTTAAAAATCTGACATCTTCAGGAATTTCATGACGGTAGATAATCGAAAGTGATCCATGGAACATTTTAATATTTAAATAGCTAGCGATGCACCAGAAGTTTTTAATTAAATTATAACTCAAGCTTGAAAAGCAAAAGTGCATGTGTTGTGGGAGTTTAAATAATTTAGGCTCTGAATATCTGGAGTTTTTGTAAATCCAAAGACAAATGCCATTTGCACGCTTTTAGAATACCAGAATTAACGCAGGAGAACAAGGAAGCCTACTGGACTTAGCAGAACTTCTGCACTTTCAGGAGGCAGAATCCAAAGTTGTTTTTTCTGAGAATTTTTTAGAAACAACTATAAATTTTAAAGTAACTCCAACTTTCAAATTACACCAGGCACTGCAGGATCAAGCCTCAGCAGATACAGTGCATCTATTTCAGCCCTGCCTGGGGAGTCGCTTCTACTTCTTCTCTTTACTTTATATGGTTTGAAAAAAAACAACATTTAAAAGCTTTTATCATACAGCTGTGACTTGTGTTAATTTTTCAGCAATCACATTATCTTGCCTAATTTCTCCTGAGACCTCCTGATGTTCTCTGTTACCATGCTCTTTCAGAAATAATAGCACCAGACCCTGAAACTTTTCTACCAGCGGGCCCTAAAGGTGTCTCGTTGCCTTCCCACAGTGGCACCGTCAATAAACGCCACTCACACTTCAACACCACACAAGACTTTAGAGCTGTTCAGAGGTACTGTAGGGCCTTTTCACACACCAACTACCTACCAAAGCTGCAGGACTGACTTGGCAACTGCCAGGTTTCCTCCTTTCCAGCTTGTTTGCAAGTCTCTCCATGGCAGTCCTGGAAGCAGCTAGCCCAATCACCACAGCAAATAGACTGCACAGCCCACATGGTAGGGCACACACCAAAATGTTGCAACAGGGAGTTCACAGAGAGTTAAGAAGACTGAAAACCAGCATTTAGTTCTCAGCACTTCTACGATTCCTACTGAAAAATAACAAATTCACAGGAAAACATGGGAGGGGATGCTCTGCACCCCAGTGCAAACACTCCATGTTCAAATTTCACACCTGCCAGATGCTAAAAGAGAGAACACAACTCAGAAACTATGGCCAAACCCTCTCAGTGCAGATCCTTCAGCCACCTCCTTATAAGCCAGCAAGTAGGAATGAGGCACTGCATCGATGAAAGAGACAAAGTTGAATGACAGTATTTAGTGCACAGCATGAAAGACATTGAATGGGAAGACCAGATGAGCCTCATCTGACCAGATCTGAGACTCTAATTATCAGAATGAAGTAGTAAAGGCTTTCACTTCTAAACTTTCTAAGGAACTTCAAAAAACCAAAAACTAACTCAACCTATTATCCCCCAAATTGAAGTCACACTAGGGAGCTTACATATCTACTTTTCAGGGGCTGACATAAGAGAAAACACACACACATTTACACAGAAACTGCAAGAGTATTTCCTCAAAATTTTCACTTGGTTGCTCTCTTTAAACATCCACCCCTACCTAGTCTGCAATTATTATGAATCAAGCACCATAAGTACCTGCATGGCTTTTTACCGAACAGGGGTTTTCTTTAAAATGACATTGTCAGGCCTGGAATAATAAAATTGTGGCTTCAGGAAACCATCTAATCAACCCAGTGTCATGTAAATGCATACTGTGGAAACACAGACGAAATACAGCCTCTCTCACACAGAATCCCCTAGGTTTAGCTTTTCTCACAAGGTTCAAGATCTGTAATTTTGGAGGTCAATTCAGCCTCTGATCACTGATTCAAGGCAATCTAAATTCTTGTATAACTCAAGAGTGGAGAAATACAACCCTACAGCTATCTGTAAAGAGTCAGCTAGATTTTTCACAGGGAAGCTCATGTCAGTTGATTCATTTTGACTGAAAAACAATCCATTTGTTACTTATTCATGCCCTGCAGAGTTGTTTCAGGACAAGGATCCTTTGGAAAGCCTTTTAATTCTTAACTCAATTCTATAACTTTTCAGGGTTAACAGAAACATTATGAAGATTTGTAGTGAAATAACAATAAATCCCCCAAATGCAATAAAGACCAGGCAGAATGAAGTACAGAGACAGCCAGTGAGCCCTGTTGTTCCATGGGGTCGGCAGCCTCTGGTAGAAAGTCTAATAGGGGTTGAAAAGCCTCAAGCAACAGATTCTANTGTGAGGCAGTTAAAAACAACAGTTTGGGAGGGTAGGCAGAGATGTTGGCAGAATAACAATGATGGCATACTATATTATTATTATTTAATAATTATGATGTCCTTTACATGGGAAATGCTGCAGGCCTCTGCCGTGCTGCAGAGAAGGCGGGCACAGGTTTTAAGGTACAAATCTCAAGGTCCAAAGACCTTGCAACCCATGTCTTTGCTGAGATTCCTGCAGAATTACTTCTGCCAGGGGGACTCTGAGGCCTCTGGCCCTACACTAGTAATCATGTTAGGAACAATGAACTGCAAAGATTTTCATACAGACTGAAATGCCAGCCCCAAAGAGCAGGGAATTGCTGAAGATTGACCTGAAGGTTACACATGAAAAAACAGCACATGGTGAACCTTTCCCCCCTACTGTGGTTTAGCAGAGAGAAGAGAGGAACAGAAGTAAAACTCTGTAGTGGGTGTTATTTTATGATAACCTGCATGATGAGAGATGTTGATAAATTCACAGAAAAGTTATGTGACAAGAAAACCCATAAACACATCCATCTGCACACTACCTCCTGGTGACCGTTCTGGTAATCTCAAAGGTTTTTGGAAAGCCATCAACTCAATTTTACTTCAAAGCACAGTTCCAGGCTCAGACTTCCCTCTTGCCCAGGATTTAATTTTCTCCCAACAAAACAACGTAACTGCACATGAATTAACAGTACTGTCCCCATTTCAATTTGGCTGTTCTACCAGAACCGTTACACACAGAGTATTTTTCCCCTGCATCCTGCCATAATCACCTTGTTCCAACAGCAGTCTTCATCACCAAATGGGCTAACTGCTCATGGGCTTAACTCCCATAGCATCCCCTGTACAGAGAAACACAATCTGCTGTTCCAGGAAAGCAGGTAAACAATGCTCAGCTGTTCTAAGGTCATGCATGAAAACAGCTTCGCTTATCCAATGCTACTTTCACTGCTATACCCAGAGAAATTTGTCAGCAAAACAGAGCAGGCAGGTGGAATGAGTATAGCTAAAGGGGTGGACATACAAGACAAAAAATGCAATAAACAACATCATTCATTAATGTTCATTGACCTAAATAGGGCAAGGAAATCCATGCATATGGGATGGAATGGTCACTGACATTCGTAACAGAGAAGTTACTCACATCTTCAACTGAGCAGTTTTTAAGCCCATGAAGTGAAAAAAACCCAACCACAACAGGGGTGACGGTTATGAAGTCACCTCCTCTGTTCCCATTAAACATGCAAGAGTATCTCTTGGTATTTACATCATTCCACAAGTAGACTGCTTTCTGATTCTATCCACTCTTTGGGACTGATTTAGTCTTTCACAGAGTATACAATGTTTTTACTGCACTTCTGCCTCTCTCATTTATTATCTCTTGGTTTGTGTGTCTGAATACCTGAACAAAACACCTGGGCCTTTATCATTTCAGCAAAGAATCACAAGTCCCTTTTTCCTCAGGTTGAAACACAAGGAAAGAAGTCGAAACTCTGCTGGGGTATCGCTACACCTAAAACAAAAATTGCNNNTCGCTACACCTAAACACAACAGTTGCCTTATTGACCTTGTCTTTTAAGGGAAGATTCCTAACTCATTCCTAACTCATACTGTCACTACTTACAGCCACAGACATTTGCAAAGAACTCTGCAAAGCGAAGCTCTCTTTTGAAAAACTTTGAGGCAGGCTAAAATTCACAAGGCTTTAACAACTTTGTAATATCTCTTTTTACACAGCGATGGCAAACCAGGAAATAAGACTGCATGGAATATTTGGAACTGCTTTGGTGAAGCTTGGAAGAGATGAAAGGGGGGGGAAATTGGGAAAGAAGTGAACTAAGATGACAGTAACTGTGAAAACTAGTAGAAAGCATCATCAAAATGGAAAGGAGATTATGCAGGATACAGAAACAGTGCAAGTAAAATGGACCATTCTTCACAGACTCCCATAGCACAGCCACCTTCACATACCCAAGGTCTGCATGACAGTTCAGATGCACAGCCTCTTCCTCAAAGCAGAGCTCCTATCTCTTAGGCAGGGCCCATTCTGACAACCCTGCAGGGCCTGTGGCTACATGAAGGCACACCTTCTCACCTCTTCCTGCATACTGCTGTAAAGTTCTTTGTACTGCTTCACCCACCTTTCCATACCTTCTAGGATGTCAATAAATGTCAAATCTATCCTTAATTTATAGAGAGTCAAATCTAATATTTCTTTTCTGAAGATGGGAGGGGAAATAAAGGGCATTTTTTTCAATCTGGGGGGAAAAAAAAAATCTTTT
>VWYK01125731.1:0-11116 GCA_013399775.1 Semnornis frantzii | reverse complement strand
ATAAAATAAAAGATAAATAAAATAAAAGATAAATAAAATAATTAGCTTAACACATCATGTAACCAGTAACATTTCTTTTAATCTCAAATTGTTTAGCATTTGAAATAAAACATGGCAAGAGGAATTAATCGAACATTGTGAGTTGGCCTCTCTACAGCTGTGGTTATTCCAGATCAGGAATGGAACCAGACAGGCCCTTGCTAACTCAACAGCCCAATCAGAAATTACAGTCAGCATTTCCTGTTTCTCAGGGTGCTGCCTGAATTGGTGAGTCTCCATGGAAAGAACTGTCAGGGTTGTTTATAAAGATTCCCCATCCAGCAAAACAGTCCATTTGGCCTAGAATGAGCTCTGTTGCTGTCTGTCTGTTGTCACTGTCTTCAGAAGCGTGAAAATTTCCATGGCAGTGGTAAAATGGAGGGACACAGAACAGCTGAGACACTGAACAAACAAAAAATTCAGTGGTATCTTAAATCCTAAAGGAGAGTAAAAGCCTTCAGGACCCACTGACTAACTTTCTGGAGAGCCACTCTGAAGTCATGCCTTTGCAAACTGAGGTGGGAGAAAAGGAGAGTTAAACATTACATGGGGGACCACTGGGGAATGTAACTTCCCTCCAGTACACTGGGTGCTCTGACCTGAAATTTCACAGGTAAATGTAATCCCCTTAGTTACCAGCTACATTACCTAGTGCCCTTCTCTCCCAAAAAGGCAGCTATGCACTCTGATAATTTGTGAGCCTCCATGCCAGCTCTCTAGCTCAGACAGGATGGGAACTCCTGCAAGAAGTCTCTCAGAGCATCCGAGTATCCGTTCCTTGCTTTTTTTAGTATAACTAATGGCACACAGTTCATTCCCTCAGATTCTATGAGACCAGACTCAGGAAGAGCTCTGGGCCATCTCTTCAATTTTTTATTTTAACATTTCACCTTTGTTTCCTCCCTGCAGAAGTCAAGAGCAGGCTGGCTTCACTTGCACCTGCTTGGGCTGTGGAAGCATCTAGGGAAATGTTCAGTAAATACCTAGGGAGGGGGTGGACTTCTTTTGGTTTGTTAACAGTCACTTCCCCATTTGGCTAAAAGATAAGTTCAGATTCAAGATGTGACCCAATGGATTGAGTTCACTAATGTTTTGCTACACGAGAAGGATTTCTTCTACTATAAAAGCTACATCTCCCTTCCTCTTCCTCCCCCACACACTGTGTCGTCCGTCGTCCCCCCCCCCAAGCAGTGAGCCCTGTCACACCTTTCATTTGGGTTTCCCAGCTGAAAGGCTGCTGGGTGAGGAATTTAAAGCTTTGCAGAAAAATGCCAGAGGATTAATCAATATCACAACGGCTGCAGCAGTCGGCTCCTGTCAGCATAATACCAGGAAGAGACCTCTTCAAATTGTAAGGGACCTTGGTACGTGACTATGCAGTCAGTATCCAACTTAATGGGTTTAGAATAGATGCTCTGAGCATTCCTCTCTCTACTGGATTCACTTTCCTCATCCCGGATTGCATTTTGTCCCTTTATTTGCCCATGCAGAGACCTTCAGGAGGAAGATAAAAGCTAAGCTGCTTCCAGCAGGGTGTGAAAAGAAACCTGCCAGGCAGATTTGAGTCAGCATAGAGGAGCCCGTGTCAGCCTAAACTGATGCTGTGCAGTGGGGAAATAAGGACAATATCCTTTCTAATGCATCTTAAACCCCTGCACACACCTTCCCATATAAAGGGTGAAGAGCCAGCTGCAAGTTGCAGCAACTACTGTGTGTATAACTCCTCCTACATCAACCGAGGGAAGCAGTGCAGCTCCCTGCTCAAACCTGATGAAAATGACATCCTTAGGATGCTCTCTATATTCCCACAGAGTCTCAGACAAGACCCCTCTACAGAGTCTCTAGATAGGCACTCACCACAGCAGGAGCCCTGAGAAATGGCATGCTTTTTATTGCTCACAACTGTGGTGAAGATTCACAGAGCTAGCTTTCCAGTTCCCAAGCTTAATCACACTGAAGACAGCATGATGACTTCTGCCAAGCCCAGTGCATCCCAGATCTCAGTCTTAAACATATTACATAAAATCTCCATGTCCTGGCAAAATTTCAGAGTAATTCTACTATAAATTGATAGTACAACTAAAGGCAACATCCGCACTCTCTCTCCCAGCTCTTTGTGGCCTCTCCCCAGATCTCCTATGCCCTACATTTTTGAAGGTGTCACTTATCTGTCATAAACCCTGCAAACCACAAGGTAACAGTAGTTTTACAGGAGTGGGTCGAATCCTGCCCAGTTCCAGCTATAAATCCAAAGTGAAAGTAAGTTGTTTACTACAGCTTTTCTGGATTTTTGCTTAAGATGATTAACGAAAATCCTGCTCTACCTGTTGTTAACAATACATCGAAAGCAAAAGCATGAGCATCCCTTTACAGTTAAATCTCACAAAAGCTCCCAGGAAATATCAGAATTTGCCTGAGGCAGTGGTAAGACATAGTCCAGTCACCTGCAACAACCTGTCCATAAAAATCACTCACCACATATGGCTAGGTCAGGCAACATTGATGTGCCACAACCCCAGGTGGCCTCCACCCTTTCCCCACTCACTTTCAAGACTAGATGCTTCAGATTCAATAAAGAATCATAGAATAGTAAGGTTGGAAGGGACCTCAAGGATCATCTAGTTCCAAGCCCCTGCCATAGGCAGGGACACTTCCCACTAATACAGGTTACTCAAGGCCTTGTCCAACCTGGCCTTGAACACCTCCAGGGAGGGAGCAGCCACAACCTCCCTGGGCAAACTGTTCTAGTGTCTCACCACCCTCACTGCAAAGACCTTCCTCCTAACATCCAACCTAAATCTTCCCTCTCCCAGTTTAAACCCATTGCCCCTTGTCCTGTCATTGCAAGACCTTGTCAATAGTCCCTCCCCAGCCTTCCTGTAGGCCCCTTTCAGACACTGGAAGGTTACTATAAGGTCTCCTCGAAGCCTTTTCTTCTCCAGGCTGAAACTCTTGCAGTGGTTTGGAAGTTTTCAAACCAGGAAGAATCAGAGAGGCTGCACACACACAACCTTCCAAGAAAAGCTGTAAAAGCAGGTCCCCTCACAACACAACCTCATCAGGCTGCATAGCTATTAAGGAAGTGTCACACGTAGTTAAGACACAAATCTAAGGCTGAAAGGCACAGCCGGTTCCCAGCTTGTTTTCATGGAGTGCTTTTGACGCAGCATTGCAGAGGAAACCTCAAAGTGCTTCAGGAGGCTATTCTGAGGCCTCCACATCACATTGCCCCATCTATGCTAATAGAAGCAGGTATATCAGGAGCAGATATGGGCAAATATCAAGAGATTTTCTAAGACATTCTGTTATTTTAATGCTTTAGTTGAAAAAGAATGGAATGAAAGTTAAGGAAAATCAGACCTACTTTCCAAAACTGAAATCTCACAGGAAAATAATAAAACGGAAAAAAAAATATTACTGATTCAAGCTAAGACATTTGATTCCACTTTCTACTTTGTAGTTGAAGAAGATCAGTTTGTTTTTGTCAACACTAACAAATAACCATGGTTTTTCTGTTCTATGAAAATCTTGACACTTTTTATTTAAAAAGCTGACTTCAATTGAAAATTGGAGATTTCACATTTAATGTACTGCTTCAAAACAGAAAAAAAAAAAATTCTTACCCTAAACTGAGGGAAATATAGAATTGCCAACCCATAGGAAATGCCTACTCTTCAACCTAAGTTGAGATTTAAACATTTTGCTCTGGGGAAAAGAACTACAAGCAATAAAGTTCCACGTATCGATTCAGAAACAGAAAAAAAACTTACTCTTAGGCATTCCTTAATCAAAATAAAGAAAACACACTTACAGTGCCAAATGAAACTGTTTCTGTTCATCAAACCAATTTCCCCTAAAATTAACTGCAAGTCATCTCAGTGCTGACCTACTTTTTTTCTCCAGGGTCACAGAGCTCACTCTGGGGAATACAGCTTGGATACGAAATGTCAGCCCTGTCTCTGTGGGCCAGGCACCATGCAGCCACACTGCACTTCCCGCAACACCCCCAGGGCAGATGTCCCTCGGGGCACCAAGCAATTCAGCTGGTTGAGAATAGAAAGAGGGAAAAACAGCCTGCGGGACAATGTGAGAATACAGGCCAGGCTCCATTACAACTCCCTCAAGTCAATACAGAACCTCTGGAAAATGCAATTTCAAGCTGAGCTTACACAAAACTAAATGACCTGAGTAATTCAATAAACTGCTCTGGTTTTCTGGACAGAAGTGGGGATGGAGAAAGGATAACCAGAAAAAAAGACTAAAATTTTCCTTTGGAAAGAAGTGATGCTCTGGTCCTGCAAGACTTTCCTTGGCATTTCATTTTGCACACATGTCTCTACACAGTCCATATGTTTTTATCTTACAGAAACTACACTGTCAGCTGAACATCTTCCTGTAAGGCGGTGCATGACAAAAATGACAACCCTTGTCAATTATTTACCTTCAATGGTTTATACTACAATACAAATCAAGAGTCTCTGGCACTGAGGAATCCCATCATCACACCGTATAGTACACTGAACCACTAAACCCAGATTTAAATGTGATGAACCACTTTTTAAAATAAGGCTGCCTAATTGTCGTGGTAGGGCAAAGCAGGCCAAAATAGGCTTATACGTGTCCTGGTCTGGCCAGACCCTGCATTAAACAAGGTACACAGGGTTGCCTTGTGCAAGGCCTGTGCTCTGCCCTAAAATGGGTAAAGCAAGCCTATGGCTTCACCTAATATGGTCAGTCTTGGTTAACTGCCATTCTGATTGGCTATTCTGCGTCCAAAGGCCCATTAGTCTCAGGTTGTATCAACATAAAGGAAGATGAGCAGGAAGCACATCGTGCTCTTTGCCATTACAAGGTGTGTTCTGCTATTATATGTGTGCTCCACTATCATATCTGCCATTGTATCCATGCTCCTACCACTTTATTGCATCCTGAGCTGTGTGGAACTTCAGCGACCAGTGTCAGGCTCTAAAAGCCTTCATGCATTTGGCCTGCACAGCCAGCGTGACACTGTGCTGAGACTGCACGTCACAAGACATCCTGCCTGCACATGAAAGCCTCCTGGCCAGATGGAAGCCCTGGAGATAACACAGATCACCAGAGAGCCAGGACCAGGTCAGAGATTGTCTGCCTCCTTTCTCCAGCACCCAGAAGCCTGGGGAAGCTCCAATGCCTCTAACAGCTACCGACAGCAACCCCACCACAAGCTTTGGGTACTGTCAGATAATATTTTCGTGAGTAAATACTTAAAGCCTCTTGTAATCATTAATTACCTTCTGCCATAAGCAGAAAGGAGCTTCTTGCATCCATCTAGTGAGCAAGGGGTGTATTGACTGTAAGCGGTACACTAACCACAAAGCCTTCTCTTCCAGTTCAATCGAGGTCAATCAATGTATATATTTACTAGTCATTGCTAGATCCTGTTATTGCCTGCATATAAAGTTTCCATGAGTGATGCAAAGAACCCATTATTATTAAATTGGTGATCAGGATGCCGTGAGTTCTGAATATTGAATATTAATAAACTATATTAATATTTTTAAAATATCATCTTGCAGTAATTAATTATCCCTTCCACTACACTAATCCAGTGGCCTTGACTCTTAACACAACTCGGCCAGCATGAAAATAGAAAAAGAAAAAAAAGTAGCTAGAAATGATAGCTCAGATTTCATTCACTCTTGAAAACACACCTCTGAAGGGATCCCTATTGTTGAGATGATTATTAGTAATCTCCAAGATCATAAATCACGAAAGTGCTCAGAAGCAATTCAGAGTATTTGGTGGTATAACAACCTCTCATGCTTGTAAAATTTTACTACGAAGGAAAATTACTTTAGCTCATTAAACCCTCCTCCAGATCCTGCCAGTTCTAAACTAGCTAAGTGCTTTGCATATACCCCACAGTGGAATATACAATTCTATTTCCCACAGATTAGGGTGGAAGACATTACAGTTCCTTCAGCAGGCTGACAATGAACTTCAGAACAATCAAAAAGTGCCAAGGCAGTCATGCTCCTGTATCAGGTGATGCTCTTATTGGGAGAGAGATGAGTACAGCAGCCAGAGAGAGTAGGTGATCATTTTGGATTGATATCTGAAAGACCAGCACTGATCTACTTCATGAAATTCATCTCCTAAGTGCATCTGCTATATCAGCACAGAGATTCACGCAACTCAGCAGCAGCAGCCTCATCCACGTATTTACCAAGTGTAATTAATAATGAGCAAAGGAATGAGCACTGAGCAGCACACAGAACAACAGAGAGATCGCAAACAGACTTATAAATGAAAAATGAGAACTCTCCACTCACTTTCTCTGGCATACAGGGATCTCCATCTCCTGCCTACAGACCTATTTTCATGTAGTTTGCAACCATTTATCCCCACAGGACATGCCATGGGAATCTTGTCTTCAATCTTCATCTGCCTTTACCCAATCAACATGAGAGCAACAGCACCAGCTAAGTAAATTGAAAATGTGAACACTCACAGACTGCTGGGAACCAGTATTAGAAATCTGCCCACAGTTAGAGGCAACTTAGCTTAAAGTGCTCTGGGACCTTAAAGCCAGTAGTGTTGCTCCATGGAGGTTCCTAGTTGTTTGTTTTCTTTTGGTTTCTTTTTTTGTGTGTTTGGTGGCTTTTTTTAAGGTGTGGAGAGGTGGGAGAGTGAGGGCACAAAATTAAAGATGTAGTGATCAAACAACTCATGGAGTTATTTAAAAAGTCAAATTTGTCAGGTAAGGTGGTCTTTCATATAACCTCTGTATTCGAAGCTAATTCGGGCAAAAGCGACCAGTATCAATCTTATTTTCCCCACAAAAACACTCTGAAGATGGAAAGAGGATCATTTATATGCTCAACTTATATTTGTGCTTAAGTGTGTAGTGTAGTTGTCCTCAGCCAGCAAGTAAGCACTCACTCAGATACCACTCCAGCCCTGATCCAGGTGGTTGGGGGAGAGAACCAGAAAAGCAAAAGTCAGAAAAACATGTTATCACAAAGTTTAATAAGTGAAGAAGAAAAAAACCCAACAAAACAGCAGCAAGCAAGTAATGTAACAGCAGCCACTGACTGCCTCCCACAGCAAACCAATGCAAAGTTAGTCTCTGAACAATGACCTCTTTGAAAAGACTACTCCACAGCTGCTATTGCTAGGGATAATACTATATAGAAGGGGCTACTTCTTTGTCCCGTTCAGGTCTGCTGTCCCAGATATGTTCCCTCCTAAGTGCTTGATAGCTCCCATCCTACTCCTATGGCAGGCAGAGAATAAGAAAATCATAGAATCATAGAATGGTAAGGTTGGAAGGGAGCTCAAGGATCATCTAGTTCCAATTCCCTGCCATAGGCAGGGACGCCTCCCACTAGAACAGATCACTCAAGGCCTTGTCCAACCTGGCCTTGAACACCTCCAGGGAGGAAGCATCCACAACCCCCCTGGGCAACCTGTTCCAGGGTTTCAAAACTGACACCATGAAACACTGTTCAGCTGTAACTGAAACTTTGGTGTGTTATCAACACTGATTTACCTGAAAATTCAAAACACAGCATGATGCTGGCTTCCCTGAAGAAAACTGACTACTTTCCAGTAGGAATATTTTCCTAGATCAAAGTACAGTGGTTCTCAAAAACAATCTCTGCACAACTTTATTCCCACCAAAACCACTTCACTCGATTACACCCCCAAAATTGTATGCATGCAATGTGTGTGAACTCACTGCACATCATAGAATGGTAAGGTTGGAAGGGACCTCAAAGACCATCCAGTTCCAATCCCCTGCCATAGGCAGGGACACCTCCCACTAGTACAGGTCACTCAAGGCCTCAGCCAACCTGGCCTTGAACACCTCCCGGCAGGGAGCAGCCACAACCTCCCTGGGCAACCTGTTCCAGTGTCTCACCACCCTCACTGGAAAGAACTTCCTCCTAACATCCAGTTTAAACCTCCCCATCATCACCATGCTTATTTGTCCTGGAGAGCTAAGTACAGTTGCCATCCCTAAGAGTGCCATCTCCAGTTTCAAGAAGACTATAGCATTATTAAAAAACTCCCATGCAAGAAATTTAAATTCCATAGGTGTTAACAGATTCTGCAAGCATCATTACTGTGAAACAAGGCAAATAACATAATCTTCGTTTTTACTGATGAGGAACTGAAAGCAGAGAGAGATTAAGTGTTTCTCTACATAGAAACACTCAGGA
This sequence comes from Semnornis frantzii, assembly GCA_013399775.1. Classification (NCBI taxonomy): domain Eukaryota; kingdom Metazoa; phylum Chordata; class Aves; order Piciformes; family Ramphastidae; genus Semnornis; species Semnornis frantzii. The sequence goes on along the minus strand of VWYK01125731.1, from coordinate 2,873 downwards.
AGAAGAATCCAAATCAACTTTTAAGAGTTTGATTCAATTCACTTTGCAAATGCATCAGAAAAATAGACCACTTTGTTCTAAAAAAGTGTTTCCAACCAGGAGCTTAACGTGACTGAAATAATCCACTTCAATACATTTAGTTAATTTAAGCTAAGAACCATCATATGGAAGATAAAGTATCAATCCAAGTTCACCCACAGTAACAGAACCACTAGTTAAAAAAGGAACACATACACCTTAAATACCAATCTAGCATCTCCTCCCCTGCCTGGGCGTAGCTGAAGCAAACCTATCTCCAGATAGTAGCAGTTAAGGAATAGCATGTCCTAAGACATGAGAAGAAAACAGCAGAGGTACCAGCAACAAACACAGGCTAAATTCTGCCCACTGGAAATCCGTGTGACAGTTTTATAACAGTAAACTGATGCCAACTTAAGCAGCAGCAAAGGCGCCTTTTTTTTTTTTTTTTAATCTCTAGAGTTAAAAATGGTCTGTGGGTGGCTTCAGGCAGCACAGACAAAAGAGCCCTCTGAAATAGAGAGACGAGTTTCAAGATCACACACAAAAGCAAAACATGTTCCAGTGAACTTGTGATCTCCAAACAGCTGAGACTGTGAAATTTGTCCTCAAAACAAGAACCAGTAACTAAAAGAAAGACATTTTTTTATTTAATCCTCTCTTGCCTATACTGCTTCTCACTTTCCAGTATGAAAACTGCCAGGGTATGTTCTTTCTGCACCCTGTCCTCCCTTTCAATGCAAATCAGGCAGCAGAGTAAGTAGGAGCCAAAGCTCAGAAGTCTTCCCATAGATTCCCCTGGGACACTGGAGACAGATCACATTATCTTCACAAAAGAGCCCTTATGATATAGGCACTACTTTTAAATTACCATTTACAGGGTTTGCAGTGAATGAGCAAAATCTGAGGTGGGGGAGAAATCATAGCCACTACAGTGCACTGTAGAAAAAGCCAGGTCTGGAAAGCTCAACTCCCTCCTCCTGCACAGTTACCAGCAGCAGCAGGGCAGTTCTCTGTTGGTTCTCTGCTTTGGCAATTCAAGGACTAGCCCATCCTGTCAGAGAAAAGGCACTCATTGGCATCACCACTGAGGCAGACATCTCTGCCACTGTCATAGATTAACATTTCTGGGCCTACACGAATCTAGAGAGGATTCTGAATTGAATCTGACAAGGTTGCTCATGCTTTTGGTTTTAAATATGTAATTTATGATATATTCAGAGGTGTGATGCACATTAAAGTCCATCTCATGGTTGCTGATGACACCATTACTGAAGAAGTGACTAACACTTCCAGGATTCAGAAGAGGAATCTTACTATAATATTTTACAATAACATTCTCCTCCTCCCAAAACACAGACTCCAATTACCATGTGGATGAGTGGTATTCATAGTTTCTAACTCTAGAGCATCTGCAAGTCAGCCACACTGCTCTTCCATGCACACAACACATTAAAAACTGAGTAATATCTCTTGTGTCACTTTTTTTTCCAAGGGGGGGGGGAAATAAATGAAAGAAAAAATGTAAATCCCATCTCAGTTTCTGCAAATACACTTCCTGCATACCCGCATGCTTACCTTTAGTGTGCACACATACAAACAGAAAATAAAATTACAACCACAATCTTAAGGTCTCCTTCCTAAAGAAATAAAGGAAAAGATGCCAGCAGTGTTATCAGCCCTTAAAGAGCAGCTGGATTCAGTTTCAGAGGCTGCAGTACAGCCCTAAACATAGCTATCAGGTCAAGTCATGAAGCCTTCATGCTCTTTGCTGGTGAAGTGGAATAAAATAAAATCACTCTATAAAAGCTAAGTATTATTAGAATTATAAGTCACGGAGCATCAGGAGAGAGTGTCTGGGAAAGACTTGATGGTGAATTAGTTCACCTTTTTAAGGACAGCAATAAAATACAAGAGAAATTTAGGTAGAATTCCAGGCCATTAGGAATAAACACACTGGAGAAGACGGTAGACAGAGCAGTACTATCAGCAGTGTGTGAGTAGCACTTGGTCAGAGAAGTTAGAGACAGAAATGACCCCTCAGGTTGTTTGACCCCATCGCCCTGACAAGACACAGTTATGTTCTGCAGAATCTTTCCAGCTCCTCCTATGGCCTTGTTGCACACAAACACATGTTCCCACCAGAAAAGACATCGAGATTGCTTAAAGTAACGGAAGGTTGAGCTTTATCTCTGTGTAACTCAGTTAAACATAAATACAATCTCTCCTGGCAGGTACTGATATGATTTAAGGGCCCCCTATCATACATTATAAGAGGCGATAGCAAAGAACTCGTAATTTATTTTTATTGATTCAGCAACCCATGCTGGATCATATCTCCCAGTTCTTCCCCTTTTCTAAGCAGCCTCCACCAAAGCCTTGGGAAATTTAATTTTATCTTTTTTTCTCCCCTCTGTCTTCCTTTAAATCTGTCATGTGCACATCTCTACCTAAGTTCAAGAAGAAGAAGAGCCCCCAGTCACTTTGCTGGCTCCCTTCTTATTCCAGTTATCTCCTGGTGTCATCTGCAAATCAGCAGATTTGGTGCAGCGATTTAACTCTTTGGAGTCACATACCTGCTGAGGGACATTTAAAGATTCTGACTTGAAAAGAAAGAATGATATGAACTCCAAGTGTGGGTAGAGTACCTTCAAAGGACAGTTTTCAATTAAAAATAATCTTAATTTAAAAAACAAACAAAATTTGACAGAAGGTAAAGCAGGTAATACTTCACAGCCCTTTGAGATGTTATAAACTGCCAGGACAAGTGAGGGTTTTCCATGAGGGCTGAAGGGAAGACTGTTTCCATAAGGAAAGACACTTTGTGTCTAAGTGTCATGGTAGGTCTAAATAGG
>VWYK01125729.1:1358-11676 GCA_013399775.1 Semnornis frantzii | reverse complement strand
CAGTCCCACACTGGCAGTCCCACTGACAGTCTCACTGTCAGTACCACATTGAGAGTCCCACACTGACAGGCCCACACTGGCAGTCCCACACTGACAGTCACTCACTCACAGTCCCTCACTGACAGTCCCACACTGGCAGTCCCACACTGACAGTCCCACACTGACAGTCCCACACTGACAGTCCCTCACTGACAGTCCCACACTGACAGTCCCACACTGACAGTCCCACTGGCACTGTGTCCAGTTGCCATAGCTCTATGCTGGGGTGATTTTTCCTCCCCCATTGGAGCCCGCGGGGGTGGGCTAAGGCATCTGGCACCTACTCCCTTCCCATTCCAAAGCCCTGGAGCCAGAGGTGGGGGGCAGCAGAGCAGTCTCGTGCCCCATTCAGGCCTGCGGTGGGGCAGGCACTCGGCTGTGCCCTGCCACATCCATTTGCTGCCTTTCCCTCTGGTGGGTGAGAAGAAGCTTAGCCTTGAACAGGTGGAGCAAGGTTCGTGAGGGCCATGCGAAGGTCTCTCTGCTGTTTACGGTTATTCCATTGCCAGCTGCCAAATCCTGGTGGCATTCCTTAAGCATCTGGAAGTCCCCTGGGCTTTGCTGCTGCAAGTGCTTCAGCTTTGCTGGTTGCTCTGGGTAGTGTCAGCAGCAGCAGTGCCTGCAGGCACCAGGACTGGCTCCCTGCAGGCTGTGTCTGGTTGCAAGCTCAGTTTGCATGCTTTGAGCTATTCCCCATGGCAGCAGTCCAAGGTGAGACACTACTGCACCTCCGTGGTCCTCCTCAGTGCAGAGGAGGCAAACTGCAGGCTTCAGCATGGCCCCAGCAAAGACTCTCCCAATATTTGAGCAGAGGAGCCTGAGAGCTGTCCTCAGTGCTGTGCTAAAGATGTGCAGGGCAGTGTGGGCAGGACAGAGCCAGGTTCTGCCCAGGGGTGCCCAAGGGCAGCACAAGGGGCACTGGGGGCAAGCTGGAGCAGAGGAGATGCCAGAGAACAGGAGGGGAAACTTTGTCAGTGTGAGGGTGCTGGAGCCTGGAGCAGGTTGCCCAGAGAGGCTGTGGAGTGTCCTGCTCTGGAGACTTTCCAAACCCACCTGGATGTGTTCTGTGTGCCCTGCCCTGGGTGCCCTGCTCTGGCAGGGGGCTGGGCTGGGTGATCTCTGGAGGTCCCTGCCAGGCCCTCACCTCCTGTCACTCTGTGGTTCTGTGATTTTCAGTGTTTCTTGTACATTCAAGTAGTTGGGTGTCCATTGTGCAAGGAATTAGGTCTCAGGTTAGGTTACTTTAGAGCAGCTGTATGGCTCCAGAGGATCTCACAGCCCTGGAGCTGATCTAAGAGCAGGCACTCATTTGTGCATCCCTCCCCTCTAAAGCCTTGCTCTCTGAGTCATGTTTTCCAGTGCTGTTGCCCACTCTGCTCAGAGGGATCAGACACTAGGGGCTCCCACTGCTTGCTCAGGAGGTTTTTCCAGAGTCAGGCATTCCCCCTGGATGTCATCTGGACATTGGTGATAACATTCTCCTGTTTCCCTTTAGCTGGTGCTGTCAGTCTCACTCATGCTCAGTCTGAGTTTTCTGATGTGTGCACTCACAGGGAGTTGCTCTAATGCAGGGATCTGTGTTCCCCCAGGTCTGTGCTGCTCTTAAATGGGATCTGTATCAGTAGTTTCTTCCATGCCAGTCTGACATCATCTTGGATTCAACAGGTGGGTTCCAAAAGAATAGTAACAAACTAGAATCAAAGCAGTGAAACCAATATGGATCCCTCAGAAGTGATGTTTTCCCCGTTGTGATTTTTTGGGCTGGTCTCCTTTCAATTCCTTTTGATTGGTTGATGTCTCCCCCCCTGATTTCCCATCTATTGAGTGGCATATTGCAGGTTTAAAATACATTTTGGGAACAGATGTCAGCCATAGCAGCTCCTGCCAGGGAGGTGCTCAGATGCTCCAAGCAAAGAACGCCGAGGATGGAGCTTTGTTATCCCCCAGACAAGCACCATGCTGCCCGGAGCGCCACAGCACACAGGCACTCACACTGCTAACTGCTGCACAGACCCAGCAAAGGACACAAAATGTTGCCAGACTGATGCCCAAATACGACACCTTCTGCCTTTCAGTGGCAGGGGAACACTTCACTACAGTCAGCAAACCCCAAGGGCCTTGCAGCTGGGTGTGATGCACCAGGGAGCTGCTGGAACACTGCAACAGGTTGCCCAGGAAGGTGGTTGAGGCTCCAGCCCTGGAGATATTACAGGTGAGGTTGGACAGGTGTCGTGGGTTTAAAGAAAAACTGACAGAGTAAAGTTCTCAAACGAATTGGAGAAAAAACACAGAATTGTATTTGGAGAGAATTTTGCAGACAGAAATTACAAGGCAGATACAGAATCCATAAGTGAGCCCCCTTGAATTTTCCCCCATCCCCAAACTAAATCTATCATCCCCAGTGCTCCAATCCTCCCCCCCATGCCTCTGCCATCCAAGAGGCCTAAGCACAGCCTCTGCAGGCCCCAGCCAGGCCTATGCTTACATGTTTGTGCGATAATGTAGCTCCTGCCTGGCAGAAGGCTGGAGGGGGAGGAGAAGAGAACGAAATGGCCTTGCCGTGAGCTTATGAAGAGATAGCAGAATTGTGGGATTGAATAACAATCTTCAAGTCCCAAGAGGACTTTCTTAACCCCATAATTCCCAACCTGGGACAACAGGGTTGTGGGCAACTTGCTCTAGTGGAGGATGTCCCTGCTGAGTGCAGTGGGTAGGCCTGGATGAGCTTTGGAGGTCCCTTCCAGCCTATGGTTCTAACACCCCAATTCCAACCCCTGACCTAGCACCACTGCAGGGAGCCTGGGTTCAAGCTGATGCTGCAGATAAGCTCTCCCCAGCGTGATCCAGCCCTTGCCATGGGCAGAGCCTGTGCTCAGGCGCCACATTCAGCCAGCTGGCCAGGCCTTAGGAGGAGCTGAGTGCCCCTCATGCTCTCCTTGTTTCATACAGGTGGGCTTGGACAGCCTCAGGTGCAAAAGCTTCACTGGCCCCGGGAGCTGCCCCAGCACAGAAATCTGCTGTGTGCACCACAGGCACCTGCAGAGCCTCTGACCTCACTGCAACCCACGGGGATCTCAGTCATGGGTTTGGCCTTCCACTTGCAGGGAAATGGGACCAGAGGGAGCCCTCAGCACTCCCTTAGGCCCGTGGCTGTTTGTGGGGAGTCAGCATCGCTCCAGGGCACTTCCAGACGTCTTTCCTGCACCCCACTTCTGTGCAGATGGGATGAGGCTCTTCTGCCTACACCTGACCCTTCCCACGCTCCTCTGTGCACCATGCATCATATGAAAAGGCATTGGGGATGGTTTGAGCAAGTTACCCAGAGTGAGTTAACCCAGTCAGGTGCCTTTCTCCTCACTGGGAGAAAACAAAACACCACCAAACCCTAAAGCCAAGCCAGGGGTGCCCTGAGAAAGCCCCAGAGGAAGAAGCTCCCGCGGTGGTAAGTCACCTCAAAGACCACTGTCAAGCATTTTTGTACCTCTAAGGAGCTGCTTTTGCAGGGCCTTTGCTATCTGCTGTTCCCGGAGGGCCCTCGGCATTCCTCGCATTTTTTTCCCTTTGGCTTTGCCCCAGCTCTGCTTTCTGCTTCCAGCTCTCCCGGAGATGCCAAGCGGAGCCGCAGGCTTTAATTAGGTGCCATTTGTTGCCAAGGAGACGTGCTTATTTTAGCCGAGGCAGAGGAGGTTCCCTCTCTTCCCAGAGACACTCCGGACGGCAGCGTTCCGGTGGGAGGGGGCAGTAGGCGTTGCCTTGGCTCTGATGTGCTGTGTCGGAAGGAGCCTGCAGCAATGCTCACGTTTTGCTGCCCGGCATAGCTCCAGAGCTGCCAGCCTGCCGTGCTAATTAAACCTTCTCCACAGTCAGGCACTCAGAGTTGGCTCTGCCTGGCAAACACTTTGGTTTCCATCCTCTTGGAGTCGATGTTGCATTGTGTGCTGCAGGCGATACCAAGCTGCATGGTGTGGTTGGTAAGGACAGGATGGGTGCCACAGGCATCTGGGCAGGCTGGAGAGGTGGCTAAGAAGGAGCTCCTGAGGCTCACCAAGGCAAAGGGCAAGGTCCTGCACCTGGGTCAGAGCAATCCTCAGTATCAATCCAGGCTGGGGGGTGAGGAGACTGAGAGCAGCCCTGAAGAGAAGGATTTGGGCTGCTGGTGGGTGAGAAGCTGCACAGGAGCCAGCAGTGGGCACTGGCAGCACAAGGGCAGCCTGGGCTGCATCCAAAGCAGTGTGGGCACAGATGGAGAGAGGGGATCCTGCCCCTCTGCTCTGCTCTGGGGAGACCTCTCCTACAGGGCTGGGGCCAGCTATGGGCCCCCAACATAGGAAGGACATGGAGCTGCTGGAGCAGATGCAGATGAGGCCACGAATATGATCAGAGGGCTGGAGAACCTCCCCTGGGGCTGTTGAGCCTGGAGAAGTGAAGGCTCTCCCTCCAGCAGCAGGAGACATGGATAGAGGCCATACACTGCATGGGAACAGGCCCACTAAGGTTTGGCCACTGCAGGAAGATGAAGCCACCACAGCATGTTTCAAGTGGGAATATTTGTGAGCTTCATTTTAGCCTCTAAGATCATCCTCAGACCAGAAGCCAAGCACAGTGGATAACATGGCCAGAGGCAGGGGACAGAGATGGGTGCAATAGGTCTGAAAAGCAGGGCAGAGGCATGTGGTCATCAGGAGGCAGCTGCAGCCTGCAGAGATGAATGGCTTAAAGCCAAACTCCAGGGAGCTCTGAGCTGTCCCACAGCTTTTCTCCTGGAGTGGAGACTTCTGCATGTCAGAAGAGTGCCTCTGATACCATCTTGGTTCAGTTTCTGTGGGTTGAGAGCCTATGAAACCTTGAAGACCTTTCCATGAGAACAAGAAGGTGAAACAATGGAGTTGTGAGGTGACTGAAAATGGAACTAAATTTTAATTAAGAGAGAAGCAAATTACCTCCCTTCAGTGAGCACTGTGGGGAGAGGAAATGAACTTCTTGCTCGTTGCAGCAGTAGTGATAAAGGAGATCACTGCAACCACCTTGCACTGCAGGTGGTGGTCTCTGGCTTTGCCTTTTTCCTAGACAGAACTTTCTGCTCATAGAATTGTTTGGGTTGGAAAATTCCTCTGAGATCATCCAGTTCAGCCCTCAACCCAACCCCACCCTGGCCATCAAACCATGTCCCCAGTGCCATGGCCACACCTTTCTTCAACACCCCCAGGGATGGGGACTCCACCACCTCCCTGGGCAGCCTGTGCCAGTCCCTGACTACTCTTGTAACCACTTGAGACCATTTCCTTTCCTGCTATCACCTGAGCCTAGGGAGCAGAGCCCAACCCCAGCTCCCTGCAGCCTCCTCCCAGGGAGGAGCAGAGCCCAATCCCAGCTCCCTGCAGCCTCCTCCCAGGGAGGAGCAGAGCCCAATCCCAGCTCCCTGCAGCCTCCTCTCAGGGAGCTGCAGAGAGCAATGAGCTCTGCCCTCAGCCTCCTCTGCTCCACACTGCACATCCCCAGCTCCCTCAGCTGCTCCTCCCCAGCCCTGTTCTCCAGACCCTTCCTCAGCTTTGGTGCCCTTCTCTGGCCCTGCTCCAGCCTCTCAATGTCCTTCTTGGAGTGAGAGACCCAGAGCTGAACCCAGGATTCAATCTGTGGCCTCAGCAGTGCCCAGAACAGGGGCACCTTCACTGCCCTGCTCCTGCTGGCCACACCACTGCTGATCCATGCCAGGCTGCTGGGCACTTCAAATGCTGCAGGGAGGTCTCTGCCACCTCTCTGTCACCATCTGCCTGCCTGGATCCTCAGCCCCTGCAGGAAGGGAAGACAGAGTTCACATGAACTCCATCCAGGGAGGTTCAGCAGCAGAAGTAGGTTTGCTCTATAGGGAACAGGTTGGAGGCATCCTTCTTGCAGTCAAAGAAACCCCCACTGGAGGCCCAGCTGTGTGGGACACTTCTGCCAGGACAGCTCCTCAGCACTAATTCTCTCTCACTTGTGTGGGAAGTTGCTGTGCCCTCTGATGGGTGCCCTGCCCAGCCAGGTCACCTCCTCTGCCCCTTTCTTCCCTCTGATCTATTGACACAGTCCCACCCTTCTCCTGCCCTTTCAGAATGTCCCCACAACCATCGCTTTCCCCATCCACCTCTTGGACAGCTCTCATCCTCCTGCTTGCAACTCAAAGCCTGCTTCATTACTCTCACATCAAAGTTCAGGCTCCTCACTAGATGCTCCCTACCTGCCCCTGCTGATCACCTTCCCTCCTTTGCAGCCTTGTAAATTCACACCAGTTCCTGCTCAGGTGGTGTGGAGAGCAATGCCTTTTTACTGCTTTATTTCAAATTCCTGTTGGGATCTCTCTTTTGAGCAGTGCCTGGGGAGGTCTTTACAGCAGTTAGGCTACCAGAGGGTGAGCACTGAAAAGAACACCAAAGAGAACCACAGAAGTGTTGAGGCTGGAAGAGACCTCTGAGCTCATCCAGTGCAGCCCTGCCCCAGAGCTCACAGCCCCTCCACTGCTGCCAACCACTGCCACCAAACCACCTCCCTCAGCACCACATCCATGCAGCTCTGACACCCTCCAGGGATGGGGACTGCAGCACCTCCCTGGGCAGCCTGTGCCAGGGCCTGAGAACCCTTGCTGGGGAGAGATTGTTCCTGGTACCCAACCTGAGCCTCCCCTGGCACAGCTTGAGGCTGTTTGCTCCTGTGCGGTCACTTGTTGCATGTGAGCAGAGCCCAACCCCCCGCTGGCTCCAGCCTCCTTTCAGCGAGCTGTGGGGGGTGATGAAGCCTCCCCTCAGCCTCCTCTTCTCCAGACTGAACACCCCCAGCTCCCTCAGCTGCTTTTGCCTGCCAGACCTTTCCCCAGCTTGATGGTTCTTTGGAGATGCTCCAGCACCTTCTTGGAGTGGGAGACATTTTCCAAAAGCTGTAAGCAGGCTCCTGCTGGCAGCCAGCTCTGTCAGCTCCTTCCAAACAGCCCAGGAAGCTGTGGGACAGTCACCCCCTTTGGATCTCACCTGCACTGTGACTCTGCTCCTAGGCACAATGCAGGCATCACCTCAAAACCCACTTGCTAGTGGAGGTCCCAGGCAGGGTTTACAGCTTGTTGTGCCATGACCCTTGGCTCAGGCACTCAGGAAGCTTCTCCTTTGTCAGTCAGATGCTGCACTCCCCAGAGCAGTGTCAGTCCTAGCTCCCTTTGGCTTTCAGATAGCAAATCTTATAAATGAGCACAGAACTGTGCCAGCAGTTCTCTTGCACTTTTCTAACCATTTGGAGTGTTCCCAGGTGCATGCACAGGCTGCCCCTTCCTGCAGGCTGAGGGAGCTGGGGTTGCTCAGCATGGAGGAGAGGAGGCTCTGGGGAGACCCAATAGCAACCTTCCAGCAGCTGAAGGGGCTCCAAGCAGGCTGCAGAGGGACTGTGCCCAAAGGCTGCAGGGACAGGATGAGGGCAATGGCTTCAAACTAGAGCAGGGCAGATTGAGATTGGATGTGAGGAACAAGTTCTGCACCAGGAGGCTGCAGGAGCACTGCAACAGGTTGCCCAGGGAGGTGGCTGAGGCCCATCCCTGGAAGTATTCAAGGTGAGGCTGGACAGGGCTCTAGGCAGCCTGGTCTAGCTGCTGACTTCAGGAGTGCTGGATTGGATGCCCTGTGGAGGTCCCCTCCAGCCCAAATCATTCTATGATAAATAAAGTCAGGATGAAAACTTGTCACATTGCAGAGCACTCCAGCTGGGTTTGCAGGGGATTACAAACTCCCCCCAACAACTCTCTACAATGAGGGTCAGACACTGGCAGAGTCAACACACCTGACAGTGCTTCTGGCAGAACTCTCACCTCCCCAGGACATGTTTGGGTTTATCCAAATCAGACTCCTCAAATCTTTGGGGTATGTCTGTGGTTGTCCAGCAGTAAAGGCCCTAGGGGTGCTGGTTGACAGCCAGCTGAAGATGACCCAGCAGTGTGCTCAGGTGACCAAGGTCAGCAGCACTCTGCCATGGCCAGCAGGAGCCAGGACCACATCCCTGAGCTGGGCACTGCTGCAGCTGCAGCTCACACACTGGGGCCAGGTTTGTGCCCTGCACTGCAAGGAGGACACTGAGGAGCTGGAGCAGGTCCAGAGAAGGGAACAAAGCTGGGGAAGGGTCTGGAGAAGAGGACTGGGAAGGAGCAGCTGAGGGNTAGGTTGGAGAGGAGGAAAAATGTCTTTGCTGCAAGAGTAGTCAGGGACTGGCACAGGCTGCCCAGGGAGGTGGTGGAGTGCCCATGCCTGGAGGTGTTCCAGAAACCTGTGGCCATGGCACTTGGGGCCAGGGTTTGGTGGCCTTGGTGGGGTTGGGTTGGTGTTGGACTGGATGAGCTCAGAGGCCTTTTCCAACTCAAACAATTCTGTGATTCTATGATCAGCACATGTCATGGAATGGCATCCCAGAAGAGAGAAGATGACCCAGCAGTGGTCCTGTGGGTGAAGTGGTCCTTGCTTTCCTGTATGCTCACTGGTGAAACAAGGCCTCAGGGGAAGGAAAATGCCCATGTTCACTGGAAATTCAGTAAACCTGTGCTGCATGCCCCTCACACTCCCTTCCTCACAGTCAGCTTTCCTCATCTCTCAGAAAAGGGATGCAATTTCCCATGCAAGCTCTGTCCAGTTGGAAAGCAGGCACCCTGGCTTCACAGGCTGGCAAAAGGTACAGGCCTTGAAAGCTCTCAGAGAGCTGCAGCCAAGCAGGATGCTGCAAGGGAGGCTGCTGTGCACAAGGGCTGCCTCCCAGCTGAGGCCATACACATTCCTTGTGAGCACTTCAACCAGAGCCACAGCAGCAGCGAGCCTGGGGAGCTGCCATCTGCAGAGCACTGTGGTGAGGGCACCTGCACAAAGCAGATCCAGAGCCCACTGCAGCACTAGGCAAGGAACCAAGGAGCAGCAAGTGAGGCCCAGAGCATTCCCTGAAGCTGAGGTCTCCCTGCTGAGGTTTATTTTACCTTCTACTTCATTCTTGGATGCTTGGAGGGAGAAGACAAAAAGCAAAATGATTCTTCAGCCTGGGTCTGTGGCCTCGTTTGGAAAGTGACATCAGATCCATGTCCTGCCCTGCCCCTTGCCTGCTAAGGTCACTTTTTGCTGGTTGAGTCTCTCTCATGTGTTTGCACCCAGCCTGGCAGTGCAGCCTGTGGGTTGGCCCAGGCCCTCCCAGTGCCACCCCTGCCTAAAGGGCCACTCTCAGAGGACCCGAGCCCAGAGGGGCACACATGGCTCTGGTGGCTCACTGCATAGCCCTGAACACTCTCTTCTGTCTTGCTCTCCAGGTCAAGTCACACCAGGTGCCCTCCAAAGAAGAGCAGAGTGCCAGCAGGAGATCCCTGGGCAGAGCTTTAGGGCCTGGGCTGCCTCCCACTGTCCTCCTTTGCCAGCTCCTGCATCCCACACAAGCATCCCTGCCTGCTGCTATGAACAGGCACTGCTGCCTTAGGCTTCTGGCTGGGGAGGAATGTGGAGAGCTGGGGAATGAGGCACCAAGGAAAGCTGCTCAAAGGCAGCAACAGCTTCTGTCACCAAGGCCTTTCTCCTAGGCTCAGAGGCTGCCATTCCTGGGGAGTGACTTTCTTGCCCTGGTAAATGACTCAATGCTTCAGACAAAACTATCAGGAGGGGCTGATGTCAGTGGTGCCAACGTGCTGCAACGAGGCCTTCCCTGCTGCAAGCCTTTAAAGGAGCTTTCCAAGCTCACAGAAACTGCAGTCCTGCTGCTGCCAGGCAGCTGAGCTCACATCGGGGTCAGCCCAAGGGCACCTCCGAAGCCAGCAGGGGGAAGGAGCTCTGAGCTGAGCTGCCAGACGCCAGCCGCCACACCCAGGGCTCTGCTGCTGCCCTGTGCCACCAGGTGAGACTTGAACCAGGAGCCAGGCAGGTGGCTGTGGGGAGAGGAGCTGCTGAGACAAGACACTGGGTGGGGATCAGCAAGACACAGGCCAGGACCCACACAGCTGTTTAGGTTCCTGCCTCTGGCTGCAGGATGAGCATTTGTGCTACAGAGCAGCTGCAGCCTTCCAGCCTTCCGTGGCTCCTCCTCTGACTGCCAGGCTTGGAGCTTGGCATCACTTCCTCTGGAGAGGCCACAGGGCACAGCTTCACCTGGGGGTGCAGCACACCTCTGGGAACTGCAGCGCCACAGATCCACAGCTCCACAGCCTCACAGCCTCCACAGCCTCACAGCCTCCACAGCCTCACAACCTCCACAGCCTCCACAGCCTCCACAGCTTCCCGGCCTCCACACCCTCCACAGCCTCACA
>VWYK01125713.1:0-17172 GCA_013399775.1 Semnornis frantzii | reverse complement strand
AATCAATTGTGTGATTCTGTGTGCATACACATCTAGAGCATTATCCCAGCTCTCTGTGCCCCATATCCCACCATTAGAGCTCACTGAATGAAAGAAGGGAGGAATATCAGATGCAAAGGTATTGAGAAGATTGTGTTTAATCTGCATTTCTAATATCAACAGAAAGAAAAACACAAATCAGCTAATAGTGATTAATTATATCACTGTGCTGCTGGCCAACAATGTGGAGTATCATGCCCTATGGAGTACATACAATGTGTTGTTTTCATGACTCAGCCAGGGAAGGCATCCAAGCTCTCAAAGTAGGCAGGTAAAGGGTTTGGCTAATTTTCAGATTTTGAAACCATCTGGAAAAATTTAACCAAAATGATCTGCCTCTCAATCCCAAGATAAATAATTTGCTCCTTTATACTATTGTTCATCATTAAAGTAGTCAGGTTAGGGCTGATTAAACCATGATATTAGAACTCAGGCTTTTACAGAGCATTTTGTAGGTGTAGTTTTCATGGTGAGAATGACATCAGTATGAGCTCCAGTTGAGAAGAACAAGAGAAAAAATAGTTTCATGGAGTGTTTATTCCACTCCATGAGACAGAAACAATTCTGTTCAGCTCTGTGCAGTTTAAGACATTGTCCTTTCTGAGGGATGTTTTATATTTCAGTGTGTACCCTAGTACCTATGTTAATATACTTACATGTTAATATGTACTAAATATATATTACAATATAATTGACCTTTCTGTGAATGGAAGATGATGAAGTGTCTTGCATATTATTGTAACAGTAACAAGTTGGCAAAGCAGCAGCAAATAATTCTCTCTTTAAAAAGGCCTTTGTTATATTCTTTGTCTCTGCACTCTGTTAACTGGGAAGCAGAGGGAGGAGGAAGACAAAAAGTGAATATGGTAGTTATTTTCAATTTGAAGTGAAAAGATGTTGATGGACCTGATGCCACATGAATGGAGACACAATGCAGTGAATATTAAATGTCTTTGCATTTAATGATTTCCAGTGCTACTCTTAATTTTAGGAAATACTCTAGAAATCAGTTATTTTGGTCTTGGAAAGATCCATCTTCTGTTCCAGTACATTGCCCCTATCTACTTGAGTAGTCATGTTGACTTCAAAGGTCTACCTGCAGCCCTCTCTACAGCTATGAAGTGCTTTAGACGCATCTGCTTAGGCTTCTTGGCTTGGGTAAGGGGTGATGGTGCAGCTTGGCCAAGTGTCTAAGAGCTGCAGCAAGCTGACAGCATCATTGCCTCTCAGCTGCAGATCAAGGACATCCCTGGGAACACCTCATGAGCAATATTTACACAATGGAATACTTAATTTAGCATTTCCATTTTGCCATATACTTCACCTGGTAAAGTTTCTGATGGACATGTGATGTAGGATCCAAGTGACTGACACCCAAGGGACTGGTGGACAAGAAGCTCAACATGAGCCAGCAGTGTGCACTTGCAGCCCAGAAAGCCTACCAGAGCCTGGGCTGCATCAGGAGAAGTGTCAGCAGCAGGGTGACGGAGGTGATTCTCCCAATCTGCTCTGCTCTGGTGAGATCCCACCCGGAGTACTGCATCCAGTTCTGGAGCCTCTATTACAAGAGGGATGTGGACATGCTGGAGTGTGTCCAGAGAAGGGCCATTAGGATGCTCAGAGGGCTGGAGCACCTCTGCTGTGAGGACAGACTGGGGGAGTTGGCGCCGTTCAGTCTGGAGGAGAGTCCCAGGCCTACTCTTCTCCAGTGGCCTTCCAGTATCTGAAGGGGGCCTACAAGAAAGCTAGGGAGGGACTTTTTAGGCTATCAGGTGGTGACAGGACTAGGGGGAATGAAGCAAAGCTGAAGGTGGGGAGATTCAGACTGGCTGTGAGGAGGAAGTTCTTCAGCATGAGAGTGGTGAGACCCTGGAATGGGTTGCCCAGGGAGGTGGTTGGGGTCCCATCCCTGGAGGTGTTTAAGGCCAGGCAGGATGAGGCTCTGGCCAGCCTGATCTAGAGTAGGGTGTCCCTGCCCATGGCAGGGGGGTTGGAACTAGATGATCCTTGTGGTCCCTTCCAACCCTGGCTGATTCTATGATTCTGTGATTCAGTGATTCTATGACATCTGTCTGTGGTTACAGTGCTCAAGTCTAGTGATGTAGCTGTGTGTCAGACCTGAGCTTGGAGCCTGACTCTGCCTCCACTCATCTCCACATTCTCAGATGAGCTGGGATGCTTCTTGCCCTGCCTTGGGCTTGCTGCATGCAGAGTGAGGTTAGTGATATTTACCTGCTTTTGTCAAGTGCTTAGTGACTGAGCAGAGAGCATGTGGGCTGAGAGCACTGCATAGAAATAAACACTGGAGCCCAGAAATCTTTAAAGCTTTGCCTTTGAGAAGGGTAGTCAAAAGCAGGATTTCAGTTAGTGTGAAACTAGTGAAGCTCTTCAATGCCACAGCCTGTAGCCAAAACTATGCAGGGAGAAAGAAACTTCTGGTGCCCAATTCTGTTTATGCCAACCACTACTCATCCTTCTTTTTTTTTTTTTTTTTTTTTTTNTTTTTTTTTTTTTTTAAAATGTTGTTGTTATTCTCCTTTGGAATGAGGTTTTTGAATGCTAAGAATTACTCAAAGCTCATAAAATACAGGGGCTTGGAGCTCCCCTAACTAGTGTTTCCAGGATACACAACATCACTGAAGATGCTAGTGGTGTGTTTGGGGGCACATGTCTCGTTGTAAAACATTAGGGAGCCTTAACAGACTGGAGAGCTCTCTGAAGCAAAGCTAAGCTGCTTAACACACACTCATTTCAGGCACATACTTTCAATGTCCGCCAACACTGAAAAGGTTCATTTTTTCATTAAGTTGGTGCCTTAGGATCTGTACCCTAATGCAGTTCCTCTGCAATGGAAAGATAGACTCTTCTCCACACGGCTGTTTATGCTTTCAGGACTGTGTCATTTTCATACTTCGGCAAGGGAAATAGAAGAGGTTTAAAAAAGAAACAGAACCGAACCCCTTTTTCCCCTCCCAGTTTGAGTTGGGGTAGAATTGCTTTACAGTGTTGAGGAACTGACACTTTCTTACAGTCTGCCTTTTTGCTGCAACAGAGGTGTATATGGAACAGCTTCTGTGAATCTTCATGATGGTAATTTCAGGGCTAGAGATCTGCAACTCAGGTGGCACGAGAGGGACGTCTCTCACCAAAATGTCTGTCCCTGCTGGTGACATTAGATGGGATCAAGTAAGCCTTCTGACTGAGCCAAAGAGCTGCAAGTCAGCATGGACAAGCCATTGTGGCTGGTACAGCAGCCCTGAAGAAGCCATGTGGTGAAAGCAGAACCCCCAGCCTGCAGTCTCTTTCAGTTCCATCTAGGGTTAGCTTCTGAGCTGAGTCTCACAGCTCTTTAAAACATAAAAGGCTTGATTGAATTTGAAGGTTTCTCATCTCCTTTTAGTCCAGCAGACACTTTGAAGCTTTCCCCCATCTTACCCTTTTAATCCAGCTTCGATTTCACCTCAAGGTACAGGTTCCTTCTCTTGCCTGAGATCCTTGTGCAAGACTTACTGTGCTGCTTGTATTTGCACTGCACATTTTGAGGTTTCCCATTTGTTCTCAGTACATTTTATAGTTCTTTCACATACGCGGAGTCTTGAAAATGCTTACAAATTACTTTATAGACTTGAGAAGCTGCTGTTCTGCTCACAGAGCCTTTAATACATGTGCGTCACTACTATCCAGATCATAGAAAAACACTCACTTAGAAAAGGGCTGCATCTGTTCATACAGCATCTAGCACTGAAAGACTGATCTGACCACAGCCTCCCTAAGTGGAGTGGTTGAGTCCCAAATTCTGTTAAAGCTGGAGTTTTGGGGTTGTTTATTTCATTCCATGCATGTTATTCAGGGTCTGATTTAAAAACTGTAGTCTGATATTTTAGTACTCGTGTCTAAATGCTTACCGAACCCTCCCTTCCTCCTAACATAATCCCTTTCTTGTCTCCTGCTGGCCCTTGTGTGTTAAAGTGAGCTGGGAAACGATTTGCATTTGGAAGGAGATAAATAAAAACAAACTAACATTAAGGTGCGGTTGCAAAACATCGCAGGGCCTTTCAGTGTTTGCTGCCTGCTTATTTTGGAGCGATTGCTGGGCCGAACGTAGCATGAAGTTTGTCTGTGATGTGTCATAGGCTTATCAAAGCCAAATTACTCATTAAAACAATGCTGCATTGGAAACATCGTGCAGTAAAACCAGCACAGAAATAAAAGGTTGGCAGCAAGGTAACTTGATATATGAAACCATAAAAGAGAGTTTGGAATTAATGAGGGAGACAATATTTCTCCTTGTAGAGACTTGAAGTTTGGGTTGAAACAGTGTAACAGCAACACATTATTTATTTCTCCTGTTGCCTTATTCTTAGGCCCGTGGGACCAGACAGGAAGGAATTAGTGAGCCCTATATTACAATTTAATTGCTTGAAGGAAAAATATTATTTTTTATTGTTAACCATTAGCTGCTTCTAGTTTTATTTAAGTCATAATGTCCATGCCGTAGCGCCAATGTTTGCAGCTTGTGGTCAGGGCTAAGAAAATTGTTCAACCTCTATAAATTCAGCTTTCTGGGGGGACAGAACAAAACAAAAAAAGAAAAGAAAGGCAAGGATGCAGAGCTGGGACTACAGCAATGGCTGTTGGGGTGCTACATGTTTAAGAGCTGAGTTTTCTTCCATTTAGAGCAGAGCTATGAAGATCTGGTCCTGATCTTTCACTGGAGAAGTGGTCACATCTGTTTGCATCGCTGGGAGCTGTTGGGAGCAGCTTGGGCCCTTTCTGGTTTTCACTTCTTTGCATTGGCTTGGAATTTTTGTATAATATAATGGGGTTTGGTTACTTGAAATTGTTTATTTTTTTAAAACCCACACAGGTTAAAATTGTGACTTTATTTGGCCAGAGACATCCCTGTGCAATGTGTGAGTTTGTTTTTCAGACAAGTTTGGGCTTGTTTGCAGGGCCCGGGAACGATGAAAGTCTGCTGCTTTTATAACTGTTGTTCATTTCTGCAAATTAAAATTCTCATGTGCCAGCTACGCTGATGACTGTCCCCTGCTGTGCTCTTGGCCTGTGGGGAGGAGGAGACAATGTAACATAGTTTGGCACACCATGGGAAAAATGCTTGAGAGAAATGATCTCACACCTGCTTCAGGCTACAAATGCTCACTTCGTGGACAGACAGAATGGCTCAGCTGTTAAGCGGTGGTGATTTGACCCCACGGACAGATAAGCGGAGCTGAGAGATGCACAAAGCAACGTGCAGCAGTTCAGTGTTCCATGCATCCACATGGAAGGCCTGACAGATCAGTAATCTGTTTGCACAGACCTGGTGCCTTTGTACAGAAGGCCTGAAGTATTTGTTCTTCCTCAGCAGAGCAGATTTCTTCTCACCCATATTCCAATCTTTGATTCTTTCCTTTAGCTCCCAAAAGCAACATTGACTTTATGCAATGCAGGGGACTGAGTTCTTTCATAGAGGTCACCAGCTAGGAGAGGACCATAGTATTTTCCAGCTGATTCCTCCTCATGGTCAGCTCTGTCTCTGCTATAGCTATAGTTGTTCTGATGGCAGGGTAGCAGCTGACTTTCCAACCCGTAGCTAACACACCTGCAGGAGTATCCCCAGAAGTACCTCCCTTCTTGTAAACTCAGAAAATGGTGATTGTTGCTTTTCTCCCTTTTAGGTTCACCCTCATTGAGGAGTATTTTTATCACCTGAGGTTTAATCACAGTGTGAAAGGAGTTGGCTAGATTACAGAGGTGGTGAAGCTGTTGCAGCTCAGTGCTGGTGACTCTTGTTATTACCTGCACCTGGCTTAGATTGCATTTTAAGTTAGGGAGTAGTTTGTCTATACTTGGATAGAAATTTATTACAGCTTCTTATTACAGTGAATGACAGCAACAAGATTGAAGACCATCTCTAGAGGTTTCAGTGACCTGTAGCTCTCCATGTCAGCAGGTCAGTTGTGATAAGCTGCTATCTAGTAGTGAAACAGGGCTGTAGTATTTACACTTAGAGCTGAGTTTTGTGGGCTTTGGGTCGTGTTGGCAGAGCATTGTATGTGCGCAGGTCTCCTGAAAGCCAAGAAGGTACTGCTGTGTGTTTCTGTCTGTGTGTCTGTGGATGTGTGTAAAGCTCCCAGGGCTTTACTTCATAAAGGCTTTTTGGAAGCCCTGTGAGCTAACTCTTGAGGCTGTTTGGGAAACACGAGCTGTCTGATCTTGTGAAGCACAGCTGAAATGTGAAATACATCGTGGACATTGTGACTCTAAGCTGGGTGTTTTTTGTGAGATGGAGCTAGCCTGTTGATCCCAGGGCCAGCTCTGCCTTTCTACACTCCTGCAAACATCCAGTGGGGAAGGTGCATTGCTTCTGATGAATACTTCCATTGTTTGCCATGGACTCTGGGCAGTAACTTTGGCCTTACTGGGAAAGATTCCCATTCTTTGATGCTCCGATTCTTCAGCCAACTCCATTCTGTTGAATATAATTTTTAATCAAGTTTTCCTTTTAACTCATAATGTAACAAGTCCCTAAATGTGTTACTATCCACCAAAAAGGGTTTCTTGGCAGGATTTCCAAACAAAAACAAAACAAAAAGCTTCTCTTCTGCCAAAATACTCTTAAGGGATGAAGCAACAATGACTTGTGGCTTTGTGAAAAAAGACTATAGATTGTATATATTATGGAGCAAGAGACCACGATGTGTGCAGTGATGATTTGAGGTATTGGGAAATGAAGTGATCCATCAGTATTGATGCTTGGTGCCAAGTGTTTAGTTCAATGCTCCAGTTTGCTTTCTCCGATGGAAAGTGGGAGTAGGCTTCTCAGGAAAGAGGCTTTAGTGGTTAATGCACTGAGCCTGGCCTTGGGAGATCTGACTTTGATTCCCAACCCTCTCCAGGCTTGCTGTACAACTGAGAAAACAGTACTTGAATTCTGTGCCTCAGTTCCCCTCTTTCCCTCCCTCACCCATTTCTGTTTTAAATTCTTTTGGGAATGACTATCTTTAAGCCTCATTATCCAAACAAAGGGTACTGCAGCTTGGTAGGGGCTCAGAGATACTTTGACCATAGAAATATTTGTAAGTGTTCTGGCAAACACAAAACTGTCAATGTCCAGATGCATGTCAGGCAGGCTGAGTTATGTGTGCAGCAACAGGGGCAAAATTAGCAAGCAGAAAGAACAACCACTACCACTGCATGTCTTCAGCTGGACATCCTGATGATGTGAATATTTGGATTAGCTGCTCTCATCCCTACCTTAGTCCCTAGCAGTACCGCTTCTGAATGTTTTGCATGAAGATGTACTTCCTTAAGAACAAAGTTCTCTCATCCTTTAGAAAGCCTCCTGAATAGTTCATAAAGCATCTGAGGCATAGCACAAGAAAAGGCTGCTAGAAAGGACTGAATTTGGGGGAGAGCGTTATTCTGAACGCAATCCTGCAGCCTGTCCTGGGGTTACTAAGTCCCCTTGCTTCCAGTCCAGCACCTGTAGAAGGCAGGAAGGCATAGCTACACTGATGCTGCCCTGGACCCCGTGCAGCTTCACTGATGTCTCTAGAGAACGCTGCTGATGGTACTTGCCTTGAAGTCTGATTTTGTGTTAGCTGTCATGTTCAGTGGAAGCTGGGGGCTTGAATCACAAAAGCCTCTGGTTGGGTCAGTGCTGAAGTGCTTCAGCTGAGTTACACAGACCCAAGGACAGCAGGACAGGGCTAGGGTTCTTCAGCAAAGCTTGAGCTCCGAGGAGCCATGGCTGCTCTACTTCTTGAAAGGTTTTGGTTTAGTGAGAGGAGGGAATAGAGGATGAATGAAATCACTGCCCTTCCTGTCATCTTTCCATGCATTTAAAAGGAGCAAATGTTCTGTAATCCTGTAATAGCTGTTCCTGAGGATGAGCTCTGTAACGTTTCCCAGTATGAGAGCACAGTGTCTGTGCTGGTTTTGGCTGTTTTGGGATAGATAAGGAAGCTGTTTCCTAGGAGTGTCTGATTCAACGTTGAGCCTAATAAAGACAAAGCTGCTCTCTGAACACGATGGGTGAGTTAGATAACTTCTTTCAAGCCAAGGAATAGCTGTTGGAACCAGAGTTTCATTTTGTCATCATTAAAATGGTGGCAATAACTATTTCTTTGCAAGGCTGTAACTCAGTCTCAGCCAGTGGGAAGGGAGGCCTGAGTGTCATGCTTAGTTTCCATTAGCTCCAATGACAATACATTGTGCTAGGCCTGAACAAGGCAGTGACAGGTGAGCTGTTTGTCTCCTGTTAGATTAGATGTGCATGCTGCAGGCCAGGCAGTTGCTGAAGAGTTTGGCAGTTGGTGTAGATCTAGTTTTCACAGAAAAATTTAGCTGCTGGGGTCTAGAGCAAATTGCATCTACTTGAAAGGCAGACACCGAGGATCACACCGACAGACACCTGTGGGGCTGAGATCATGCTGCTTACTTCCACTGCAGCACAGAGTCTGGGTTTGTTTTCAGCAATGGGTAATAAGATCTCCTGTTGTGACTCTTGTTTCTGGAGATCTCAGTGAGCAGCACAGCAGTGACCATTCATAAAGACTGTATGAAAGTATTTTAAAAATAACCTGACAGTCTTAAACCAGACCTGCTGTGTTGGAATGAGCTTTATTCACCTGGCATAAGGAGGACCTTTATCATCTACTGGTGGACTTCTGTCACAGAATACCAACTCAGTCCCTGTCTCTAAAAAACAGAGAAATACCTTGGTTAAAATCATTGAATGTTTTTCTCCCTCCTGCCTCTCATAGTGGAACAGGCTGCGCAGGGTGAGTTGTGGAGTCTCCCTCTCTGGAGATATCCAAGACCCACCTGGATGTGTTCCAGTGTGATCTGGTAGAGGTGATCCTGCTCTGGTCGGGGGGGTTGGACCGGGTGAGCTTTCAAGGTCCCTTCCAGCCCCTAATGATCTGTGATTCTGTAAATGGAGTTTTGGCCCATGCAAGAGGCACAGTAATATCCCAAAAAAGGAAAGCTATGGAAAGTGGTATTTTGATGGCCTTGAATTTCTTGCTAATTCCAGGAGTTTCTAGCTATCATCTTTATATTTTATTCAGATGCATAAGAAAGTACATATATAAGGAGGAAAGAATGAGTCTTTAACGTGTCCTAGGACTTCTTTCTAAAGGTAGAGTCCCATGGAGACTGTGAAAGCCCAGCCTTTCTAGGAGGGTATTGTGTCAGCAGCCATGGCGATGCACACAGCCTGCTAGCTGTATTTCAAAAATATCACTTGCAACTAAATACTTTAAATTGCTGCTGGAGATTTAAAGGCAGGACCAATGTTTTGCAAAGTAAACATCTGCAAGATCTTTTCTCAGGTACAAACTCAGGATCTGCTTTTTATGTATATGTATCTTTTTTTTTTGCCAACAAATATCTGTAAGGTTTTTTTTTTTAATTTTATTTTTTTTAATCTCTATGGGAATTATCTTGATTTCCAGCCAGTAGGATTTGTCTGGCCCACAGACTCTTCCTGATGGACAAGAGTGCTACTGTTTTCTTGTAGCTGCTGAAAGAATTGTGGAATTGGAAAAAATACTTAGTATTAGAACTTTGATCTGCTCTCATTTGACACTTCAGTTAATGAATGTCTCGTGTCTAGCCTTCCAAAAGAGAAATAGTTGAACATCTGTCTCAAAGACTGCACAAGGTTTTATATGATTAAGGCAAATGCATTACCTCATTGAGGACTGGATCTTCACACCTTGAAGGCCAAGTATGAGGGGTAGGACTGTAGGCTGTTTACTCCTGTAAATATCCTAACTGGACTTCTACACCCACGAGGGTTCAGTTTTCATCAAGTTCCAAGGCACGGGTGTGTAAATGTAGTGATAGATTTTGTGCATGGCTCCCAGTTTTGCCCTTTGGAAGGCCAGTTTTGAATCTGACCTCATCTGAGAGAGACTTAGATTGAAGCTTGTTGAATTGAAGATGCCTTTGAGTGGATGTCACAGATGGGTCAGGTGTCACCAACCAGCCTTTTGGCCACTGTGCTGTAGTTCTGCACTGTCAGAAGTTAGTACAGAAGTGTTTAAATGGTTGAAAGCACCTGAGCTGTACCTTGGGTAATGCCTGGTTTAAACACATTCCAGACTGCAGATTATGGCACCAGCACAGGCTGTAGCTAGGGATATATTGACTGGGGCTTTGGCAGGAGCTATCTAACGTTTTGTCTGTGGTGTATAAAAAGTCTTTATAGTGTTTAAGACACATAAATCTTCTCTCTCCCTAAACTTTCTGTAGTTTATTTCCTCTGGGGTTGGGCGAAGGGGAAAGTCCAGGTAAAACAGAAGGACAATTTGAAGAAGAGAAAGATCCTGTGAAATCATTTGAGCATGAAAAGTTGGATTTAAACAATGAAGTAGCTTCCTTTCCTATTCTATTTATCATTTTAATGGCTTCAAGCATATTTCTTAGAAATAGGCCAAATCCGGACTCAGACATATTTCTGTTTTATGCATCCCTGCTGTTGGGTTTTTTTGGATGAAAAAATGGGTCAGCGAAACCCATGGAGATGTTTGTACAGAAAACATAATCTAATGAAAGTCTGACTGTGAATGTTGTGTTGATAGCATTTGTAATAAATCAGGGGAGTCAACGACTTTACTCTGCTATACGCACAGTAACTGCTGTCTCATCTCATGAAAACATTACTGATCTACTCACTGTAAAGATGCCAACTATCTCTGGATCAAACTGAGCTATGAAGTCAGACTTCTTCTAAGGAAGGAGGACTCGCAAATCCTAGGAATATTTGTGCTGGGGATAAAGCCAAAAGGTTCTGACAAACTGCTTTATGAGGATTTTTCTGATGTGTCGTTTTCTGTCCCGAAATGAAGAAGGGAATGCAAATCGGTTCCTGAAGTTGTTAATGTTGAAGGAGTTCCTAGGGGACACAGAGGGATCAAACATTATATATCTGAAGTATTTACTGTTTGGCAACCAGAGTCAAGGCACCAGTCTAGCAGGATGTCCCACAGGGAGAGGAGTACTGGGTAGGGGATGGATGCTCTTATTTCTTAAAGTCTGGCCTTTCCTCAAGGCTTCCTCTGGTGTCAGGCCGAACAGGGGATGGGGGAACCAGTATTTTAAAGAAAAAATTACTTGAAAGACATTCTGATCTCAGCTTTTGAGTATTCTTGGTAGCTCTAGAAATAGTAATGCATGGTCAGTAGTCCAAGTTGAGCATCTCACTGTAAAATTTAGGCTGCAAATAACTGTGGCTTTTAGTTGGGGAAATGTCCCTTTCACAGTATGTGTGGACTTAACTGCATCAGCTCTAGAACCAGCATAGGCACAAGTTATTTGAGGTTCTGGAGCCTGTAGTCTGTTTGGAAAGAGGATTGTAATTATAGCCTAAGGAAATGCTGAGTGTAGAGGGGGAAATGTTGGTTTCTTGAGCACTCTTTTCCTGTCCCAGTTATCCATGGAATATGAAGAAAATACATGCAGCTATTGTTGAAGGAAACTTGCACCCTCTTCCTGCAAGGCTCCCATGCCCCTGCTATGTGTTCAGAGAAAGGCTTCTTTATCTCTAAGCAAGTACCTGTTTGGGCCAGGTGATTGTTCTGAGTGCATGAGGCTTCAGGAAGAAGAGGAGCCTTGTCTTAGAGGTAGATGTTTGGATACGGTTGTTTCTGAAAGCTGGAGGAGAAGGTGAAGCCACTGTTCCCTGGGGCCACATGAGTCTGTGAGGAAACACATCAGCATGGCTTTGTAAGAAGACAACAAAAGGCTGGTTTTAAAATGAGAATGAAAGAAACCATATGCAGGGCCCCAAAGATTGTAGTCACCCATAATTGCCCTCTCTTGATATGAGTTCTTCCAAAGCATCTGTAAGCTGTAAGTCATCAGTTCTGTTCTCAGTTTTAAAACCACACACCACTGGAGAAAGAACTGTCTCATCCTGGATTAAAGCTCTATTTTTAACATGATAGTGTTGGAACTTCACTGATGGCTGGTAACATCAAATTATCAGTTGTGCTCTTCTCGAAGCCACCCTTGGCTGAGCCAGCTGAGATACTGCTGAACTGACTACAAGGATCTTTCTGTGAGCTTGCAGTTGGCTGGCAAGAGAAGAGGCTGAGTAATCAGGCAATTACAGCTGAAATCAGAATCAACCACTTGAAAGCCATTTTTGTTTTTGCATTTCTGTTATGTTTGGAGTTGTTATGTGAGTTTAAAGATCTTGAATCATTTTCTAAGGCCATGCATTCACATTGATTGAATAGTGGATGCTATAAAAACAATTACTTCAGCACAGATAGGCTTACAGAACTCCCTCCTCATTTTTGGTAACTGCATTCAGCACTCTGGTAATCCTTGGTGAAAAGCCATTGGATACAAACAAAAGTTGTAACTTTTATCCCAGTTTGATGATGGAAGGAAATTAATGCCTTTGTGTAGGAAAGAGGCCTTCTCTATTGATACAACCAGCCCTTGCAGGCTGTGAAAAGGTTGTTTACTGTATCTAGGAGTGTCTCACTTGTTTCAGCCCCACAGAGGATGTTTAGTCTTCCCCATCTGAGCTGTTATGGTCTTCGTTCAGGATCTCCCTCTCTCTATACCCTTTACATCTTCTTATTTCATAGAATCATAGAATCAACCAGGCTGGAAGAGACCTCCAAGCTCATCCAGTCCAAGCTATCACCCAGCCCTAGCCAATCAACTAGACCATGGCACTAAGTGCCCCATGCAGGCTTTTCTTGAACCCCTCCAGGGACTGCGATTCCACCTCCTCCCTGGGCAGCCCATTCCAATGCCAATCTCTCTCTCTGTCAAGAGCTTCCTCCTAACATCCAGCCTAGACCTCCCCTGGCACAACTTGAGACTGTGTCCCCTTGTTCTGTTGCTGGTTGCCTGGGAGAAGTTCCACATGTGCAGAACGGTTCTCAGAATATGAAGCTGTTCTTGCTGGAAAGAGGACACAGATGCTAGGTGATGGATGTGATATATCCTTAGAGCTGCCTTCCAAGACCTGAAGGGATCCTACAGGAAGGCTGCAGAGGGACTTTTCATCAGGGTGTCTAGAGACAGGACAAGGGGCAATGGTTTGAAGCTGAGAGCAGGGTTAGACTCTAGTATCTTAGGAAGAAACTCTTCAGTATAAGGGTGGTGAGATGCTGGAATTGGCTGCTCAGGGAGGTTGTGGCTGGCTCCTCCCTGGGGGTGTTGAAGGCCAGGCTGGATGAGGTCTTGAGCAGCTGAGTCTAGTTGAGAGGTGTCCCTGTTCATGGCAGGGAGATGGGAGCAGATGATCTCTGAGGTCCCTTCCAACCTGAGCCATTCTAAGATTCTGTGAATCTATGATCCTTGTTAGTATGCATCATCCCTTTTGGGTAGTGGCACAAAGAGTTAAACATGTTCAGACCTGTCTGTATAAAGGAAAATCCCAAGCAGTGACTTCTAGCTGACTTCTAGTGTGGCTTCTGTGACTTCTACTGTGACTTCAAGGTCTTCCTTTTGTAGCCGGGGTGACGGAAAGCTTACTGTTTTAACAGCACCGTGGTCACTTTATCCATACCAGTGGGTGTCCCTTAGATCTGCACACAAGATTCTGGTGATTGATGCAATTTTACCACAAGTATAGTATGGATTGCAGAATCTGGTGAACTCTGTGTGAATGCTCCTGTTGTCATCCAGAGAGCGCAGACACAAAACCGCTAGCTGGCTTTTGGAGAAACCCATTGTGTTTCAGCATTTATAATTGCAGAGCACTTTCCAGAAATTTCCTCAGAAGCATCCCTCATGAGCTCTAGCCATAATTTCCATTATCTCATGTTGAGTAACTGCATTTGTGAATTTGTCTTTTGAGTCATTTTCAGCTGCTTTGAAATACGAGCATCAGATTCCCTTTGCAAACAAGACGGCTAAGATTGATGTCAACTTCGTTCTTTGCTAAAGGCTGCATTTTCAGTTTCTTTAGCTTAGTGGTCTTGCAGTGCAAGCCTCTGTCAGGCAAGATAATATCTCCCACTTGGTATTTTCATAAGGATCTTCCTGTTTTCTTTTAGAGAGCATTGAAAATTCAGCATTTCACCCAATACTTGTGGGCTTTTGAATGATATCAGCTGCTTTGCAGTGATCTCAGATGGATTTTAAGGTTTTTTTGTTGTTTTTTTTTCCCCAACTGGAAAACATGACTGGCATTACAGCTTCATCTGTGCAGTCAGGCAAAAGTTTAGGTTTTAGGTGCAAAAGTAGAAACCACTTGTGCTGTGGCCACCTGGAGAATCAGGGAGCTATTAAAATTCCTCAAATTAGGGAGCTGAGCACGCAGACAAATAGAGGAATCGCATTTTTCTTGATGAGCTATAGTCAGATTCTGCTGCAGACATCAGATACAGCTTTGGGCAGCAATGCATACTGCTGAAGTTTGGTGGCTTGTTTAGATTTAGTTTCTTTTTTTTCCCCCTCCACTTTTTTTTTTTTTTTTTTTTTTTCCTTTCCCCCACAATAAGAAAGCTTTAAGTGATTTTCATTTTGGCACATGGAAGTTGTGCTGTCTAATTCTGTACTTTGTTCAGCCATTACTGACACAGTGATATGGCACAAAAGGAGGTTATTTATCACTTAGATAATCCTGTCTGGAGAAATGGAGCTTTTAGATAACTACTGCAGTGTTTGTAAAAGGAGAAGAACAATCCCTGTCATTTACAACAGAAAAATGAAGCATAAGTGGTGGGCTAGTAGCTCATTGGATTTTTCCTCTGGCATAGAAAAGCGACATTTAAGGGGGGAGTAAGAAACATTTTAGGTTTGTGAGTGTGGAATTTCAAGTTCACAAAATTCATGGTCTCATTGTTGGCTAGCTGGCTGCTCCTCAAGCACAGGTCTTGAGATGTGAAGACAGGAGAAGAGGAAAAAATGGTCAGAGCAGAGAAAGTTGGCCAAACTTGTACCATGCCTCCTTAGACAGTGGGTATCCTTGTGAACATAGAATCAGTCAGGGTTGGAATGGACCACAAAGATCATCTAATTCCAATCCCCCTGCCATGGGCAGGGACACTTCACACTAGATCAGGCTGTCTAGAACTTCATCCAGCCTGGCCTTAGACACCTCCAGCNCCCCAGATCCCTCAGTCTCTCCTCATATAGCAGAGCAGCTCCAGCCTTCTGATCATCCTCTTGCCCCTTCTCTGGACACCTTCCAGCACCTCCACATCCCTCTTGTAACAGTGACTCCAGCACTGGATGCAGTACTCCAGGTGGGGTCTCACCAGTGTGGAGTAGAGGGGGAGAATCACTTCCCTCACCCTGCTGCCCACATTTCTCTTGCTGCAGCCCAGGCTCTGGTTGCTCTCTGGGCTACAAGAACACGCTGACAGCTCATACTGAGCTTCTCATCCACCTGCACCCCCAGGTCCCTCTCCTCAGGGCTGCTCTCAAACCAGTCACTGCCCAACCTGTATTGGTGCTTAGGATTGCCTTGACCCAGATGCAGGACCTTGCACTTGGTCTTGTTGAACTTCATGAGGTTGGCTTGGGCCACTTCTCCAGACTGTCAAGGTCCCTCTGGATGGCATCCCTGCCCTCCAACCTGTCAGCCACACCACACAACCAAGACAAGCTGTTTTTGAGAGAAGAGAACAAGTGTGGAGAAGAGATGGGAGAAACAGAAATAGGTAAACTTCAGCCAGGCTGAAATGGGAAGGCCCTGCTGAGGTTACTCCTGCAGGCAGACAAAAAGAGGTGTCTGGCCACTTCAGCAGAAAAGCCCCATCCATTCATTAGGGGCTTCCATGAGCCCCTTGGCCCTGTGGAAGAAGCAGCTGAGAGTGTCAAAGACCAATGCATCTGACTGAAAGAAACCAACAAACTGCATATCCCAGGACTGATAGTGCTAACTCCTCGTAGAGCACAAGCCCAGTGAGGAGAGGCTGAGGGAGCTGGGGTTGTTCAGCCTGCAGAAGACGAGGCTCAGGGGAGACCTTACTGCTTTCTACAACTACCTGAAGGAAGGTCGTAGCCAGATGGGGGTTAGTCTCTTCTTGAAGTGACAGAACAAGAGGACACTGCCTCAAGCTGTTCCAAGGCAGGTTTAAGCTGGATGTTAGGAAGAAGTTCTTCACAGCAAGAGTGATTGGCATTGGAATGGGCTGCCTGGGGAGGTGGTGGAGTCCCCATCCCTGGAGATGGCATGAGTCTGGATGAGGCACTTAGTGACATGGTTTAGTTAATTAGAAGGTGTTAGTTGATAGGTTGGACTCAATGATCTCGAAGGTCTTTTCCAAGCTGATTGATTCTGTGATTCTAGGAACTGCAATTAACAGCAATAAAGGTTTATCAGCTCTGCTGCTCGAGCTGTGTCTCTCCCATACCCAGTGATTTCACACAGAAACAAGTGTCTACCCCCATGGCAAATTGTGTGCCTTAAAAGAAACAGGTCAGGACCCCTTGCAGCAACTGCTCATTCGAAGCAGATTCTAAGGACCAGCTGTAGGAAGAATGCTTAGGCACCTAATGTGCCTTTTGGGTAAAATTTAGGAGCTGATGCTAGAAGGCTTTGTTGGCTGGCTGCTCAAATGTTCAGAGCTTGGAATTAGAGGAAAGCCAGGAAGAAATGTGCTTTTGGAGTGCTTTCAGTGCACTTCGACTGTCAAGGTACATAATATCAATAGAGCAAGATGCAGCATTCTAGCTCAGAACTGACTATTCTCTTGTAGGCACTTTTTCATGCCTTGAAATGGCACATGCTGAGCCCAGATGTTAGAAATAATCAAAGCAATGTGACAGCTGGAAAACTTGATACCAAAAAGCACAATGGAATCTGCATGTTGAGTACCTTTTGAAAATGCAGATTCAGGGAAAAAACCACAGTTGAAAAAAATAGTCAAGGTGTCATTTCAGAAGTATAATCAAACCCAAGCAAAGTATAAAATCATGAGTACTAAAAAAAGGTTAAAGAGGAGGGGGTTTATGTATTTTATGCAAAAATATAATAGAAAAGGTTAGGTCCTGTTAACTGGGTATTGGCTGAAACTTGCCTTGAGATGACTGTGTCTGTACAACTGGGGGACAAAAACAAGTGCATGGTTGCTGAGGGGAAAATGAGATGGATGCAAGGTGGCGAGGAGCACGGACGCGGGGTGCCGGGGGGCACGGACGCGGGGT
>VWYK01125709.1:40820-95516 GCA_013399775.1 Semnornis frantzii | reverse complement strand
AGAGACATTTCCCAAAATATATTTCTCTCACACTTGTTTTCCAGGGTTCTCCACTTTGCAAGGACTGACAGTGTGGTAACTAAAGGCACTCCAGACTGGATTTAGTGCTGCCATATGCTAGGCAGAATGGGAACCCATACTGGAGGAAAGCAGCCGGTACATTTCCATGTTAACAGAAGCCTGATTGCAAATTTCATTTAGTCTCAACAGCTCAGTTCACTGCACACAGATTCCATGGGGGATTGTAAAGTTAGCAAGATGGGGGGAAGTATGGTTGAATTTTTAAAAAAGAGCCTTGGCTGATCAGATATCACAGACATTTGGAGCTGATGCCATGGAAGAAAGTTGCTGCTGTATTTGTTCTGCCAGGAATAAATAATAACGTTATGAGCTGTTAGTCAGATTACAAACTCTCACTAGGCTGGTGATGGCTGATACAAATGGCCATATCGGCACTGTTAGACACTGCCTTTATAACCTGACAGCCAGCATGTAAATTAAGTTAGAGAAGAGGAATTTACTTCTTTCAAAATAGGTCAGCATGAGATGAAATGGGTTTCCAGTCGGAGTGTGCTGTGCCTCCCTGGGCTGGCTGCAAAGTGCACCTCTCAGCTCTTACAACAGACTTCATGCAGCTGAAGGTAAGATGAGGCTAAATGACTTGGGCAGGTTTTTCTCTCTGCTCATGAATCCACTCAGAGCTGGTAGACAACGAGAGTTCTTCTCTGCTTACTGGCACATCATCAACCAAATCAACTCCGTGGCCTCTGTCCAGGGCCTATGCCACAAAAACACTCAGCTCAGCTCATCTTAATGGGCCTTTAGATGAGTAGGCTTAGCACTGAGGCCAAGGACTTCTCACCCCTGGCCTGAGCCACTGAGGTCAGATCCAGGACAATATAAAGATGCCTGGCAATGTTTCAATGGGGTGGCACAGAGACTGTCACTATCCAGATCCCCCAAGCCAGCATCAAAGCGCAAGAGAACTCGAGCACTTGTAAATACAAAATTGTACCATGGGTGCCAAAGCACTGCATGGAGATACAGCCCTCATGCTTTGCTCTGTGTGTATTGGGGAAGATCTCCTCTTCCCTCCCCTGCCCTACTCAGAAAGCATCACATGGTTCAGCTGTTGGTAAATGAAGCAAACAATCTCTCAAGGTCCCTTTTCCAGTCTATGGCATTCCCACATTCTTGAAGCAGAAGTTTCCCCCACTGTATAACAAGCTGGCAAGGTCATAAAGTCAAACACTGTAGCTGAGTCATTTTATAGCCATTAATAATCTCTGTAGCTCAGAGAATAAAGAGAAAAGTGATTGAAATCCTGCTCTTTAGGACATGAGCCAGTCCTCGCCAGGGTCAGGAAGGAATTGCTCCCACACACATCACATAAGCAATTGCACTGTCCACCAGATGCATGGAGGGGTCCATTTCTCCCCTCTCTGCCCCACTACATGGTACCAGAAACCAGATGGGTAGACAGAAGCATACTGTGTGCCACACTTGTGTCATTTCACAGTTGAGTAACCACCAGTCAGAAGATCTAGGGCTCCAGTTTTCTCAGACATGAAGGCATCTGAATAATTCTCTAAAGTCTCTCAACAAGGTGGCAACAGCTCCCATTTGCTGCTCATGCATTTCCAGGAATAAAGTGCTACGGCTCAGCAGAGTCCTGTGGCATTGGCTTTACATTTCTGGGCAACAACTCCACTGCTAGGCAAAAGGCATTTTTCAGACTCCCTCTAAACACACTCTCAGGAATCAAGCATTCAAATGAAGAGGAAGAAAGAGAAGAGCCAGTTTCCCAGTAAGTCTCTCAGTAAGGCCTAAACAAAAAAGCTCATGGAGAAGCTTGGGATTTCAGACAGTAGGAATGAGAAGCATCTTCCAGCTCTGTCTGCACCAGAGGCAGGATGGGCAACACCAGGCCTCTGGGCAAAGGGTTCTGTGTCTAGGGAGAAGTTTTCATGGAGGAGCAAAGAAGGTTTCCTTTCCTCCCTAACAAACATCTGAAATGCATTAGTCATTTTTCTAAGGATGACCACGATAAATCTCCCAGCAAGAGCTCAGCTTTCAAACCCGGACCAAAATACAGCAATAGGAATTGCCGGGAGAAGACACCTAAGTGCCTCAAGTTGTTTGAACAGCCAGGAATATTTACATAGGAGGCAAATCCACTTAAGCAAGTAGTTGCTGAAGTGCCTTGTAGTGAACCATGGAGTTGGCTGTCTTTTGGGTGCTCATGCAGCTGAGAAAAATCAATTGAGTCCTGTGAAGTAGACACGAAAGTGGGATTTGGTTCCCAGTTGGAGCCAGGTTCTCCCATGAAACTTGTTCTCTGCTTCTGGGCATCCACACTTCATCCCATGAAGGCAGAAAATCCCTGTGTTTTCATTTTCCACTTTTTATTATATAAATTGGTGATTTAGGGTTTCCTTCTACTACTTGGAGTTCTGTAAGAAAACTTTCTCTTTTTTTGCACTCCATCATAGACGGCTGCCTTATGCTCTTGCAACACCCTGTTTGTGCTGAGCAGGCCAAGGAAAAGAACAATATGAATGCTAAGGGTGTGCAATACTGAATCAAGTGGCTCATCATCAGCTTTTTCACTCAGTCACAGCTCAATACTTTATCTCAATCACAGCTACCGGAGCTCCAACAAGGCACCCAGAAACGTTACCCTGAGGAATACCAGCATTTCCAAGAGCCAGCTCCTACCCTGAATGCTAGAGGCAGGAGGAGAAGGCAAGTGGATTCCTGAAGATCATAAAATAATAATTTCTCCAAGCTGTGAAGCTGCAATGAAGTCAGAGAGAATGCAAGACTGACAATTTTCCTATGACTGAGCAGAGAAAACCAGAGCTTCTCTAGTGCTGTCTGCAGTGCAGAAACCTCCTCTATTTACTGACAATGCATCAACTGTAGAAGCTAAGAAATCTAATTCTAACCATCAGGGAGACTCTCCTAGTGATGGAAGCCATAGTTATTTCCTGTACTGAGCTATGCTTCCTCTCCCCTCTCAGTCTTACCTATGTTTTTATCAGCCTTCTCCTGTACAGGACTTTCCTTAAGACTTTCAATCGTTCCTGTAGGTTTTACAGGCAACCCAAGGAGAGGAGCCAGTAACTCTGGAGACTTCCAGAGGTCATAGCAATACCAGCAGCTCAACTCTTGTTTCTGTCAGAACAGGGTCTACAGAAGAGCTTTCCTTAGACTTAAGGAAGATGTGTCTAATAAGATCACAGAAGCAAGGGTTTTGGTAGCACATCTACTAGAAAGATGAGAGCTGTGTAGCCCATAATCGGGTTTTTTTTTTCAAGTAAGATGTTAAGATACAGACTTTCCATGCTTAGAAATCTAGCTCAAGTACTGTGGTTGAGAATATCTGCTAGGTTCTAGCCATGTCCATCTGACTGACACTTCCCATTTCCTAGAGCCTGGCCCTACATTAATTTACTTCAGCCAAGAGAAACACCAAAGACAGACCTGCTCAGCCTCACCCACATTCCTACCTCAGCAGAGGGCACAGCAGAAGGATTTGTTGGCAAACACCAAACACACCAAAACTGGAAGTTTTCACCTCTTTTCCATTTTGAGATAAATGAGGTGCATGATTTGGCTTCCCACAGACATGTCATGCAAGGCACCTCCTTAACACCATAGAGACCCCATGGACCCTTTGTCTTTTAAAGCTCAAGATGCTACTCTAAAATATGGAACTTGAAGAGAACAATTGAGC
The DNA here is from genome assembly GCA_013399775.1 of Semnornis frantzii. Lineage (NCBI taxonomy): Eukaryota > Metazoa > Chordata > Aves > Piciformes > Ramphastidae > Semnornis > Semnornis frantzii. Next base: position 91,777 of record VWYK01125709.1, on the reverse strand, counting down.
TGATTTTTGTTAACAAACAATTTCCAGTCTCATTCTCCAAAACAGCTGAGCCCCTTTAACTGGAACTTTTCAAAACACGAAGCAAGAAAACAACCCCAAGACCAAGTTAGTAGAGAAGAATGACCTTTTGCACTGGAGGCATCAGTTGAAACTCTGCAACCTGTGAGCTCCTGGTAACAGTGGCTTCTGATAGAAAAACATTAACCTCACTGATCCTAACATCTCTACCTGCACATGCTAATGCATATGCTGAAGACTGGCACTGCTTCTGCTAAATGGCCCACACAACAGGGCACAATCACGTACTGCTGCTGCATAAAGGAAAACTCCTTGGCTAATCAGTATTAAACAGTTGGCTGCAGATGCAGCCAAACAAGGTGTGCTGGTTTGAGCTAATTGGAATATTTTAATAGAGAAAATTATACTATAGGCTGTGAAAGGAAACAGTGGTGATGTCTACTTCACTCATAGGCTTGCTGAGATGTTTAGAAAAGGAACCCGAAACAAAAAGATAAGACAGGGTCTGGAGTTGGCAGTCTGTGGGGCACAGCATCGTGGGCGGTCTAGCTCTGGCTTCTCCTCTCTGCTGAATTAATTTCACTAACCACCTTTTTCTTCTAATCCCCCCCTCCGGCCGATCCTCCAAAATTTCTCCTTGTATGTAAGGCAAACCTTGGGGTAAGGTATAGGGGTGGGGAGAAGGTGGAAGGGAGAAGGTGGAAGGGTGGTTGGGAGCCCCTCCTGGGGTCTCTGATTTCTGGGAGGGAAGTTGTTTCTGTATTACCTTTACCTTGTATATTTCTGTAAATATTCCTGTACATAGTGTATATATCTGCTTGCACATTGTGCTAAGCTGTAAATAGAGCTTCATCTCTTAACTTCCAGCCAGCTGAGTTCTAGTCTGGGTCATTTTACAAGTGTGGGGGGACAGGGAACTCCCAAACCATCACACAAGGCTTGAACAAGAGCAAATCTGCTTCTGTCCCAAGCGAAGCATTGCAGCTAGTCCACTGTCACATCACCCCATTTCACACTGCACAGAGAAAAGTCACCCTAATATTACAGTATTACAGGAGTGGGTTCCAGTCAAGCTTCTTCAGCAGGAGACAACTTTTTTTTTTCCAGAGTTAAACAAACAAATCAGAAGTGTTGCAGTTGCTACCACTACAGAAATTGTCTCCCCACTTGTCCCCCATTACAGAGCTGGCAGTATGCAAGAGTTGTTCTCAACTAGTTCTCCTGAGAGCGTTTGGCCTTCTCACCTGGTCTTTGAATTTCTTAGATACCGAAATTTTCCTCTGATTTCTGCTCAAGCTCAAATGGAAAACAAAACCCAAAATGTAACAACAGCATAACTCTCCCTGCCAACCAACCAACAATAAAAATCCAACAACAAAACTACAATGTAAACACTCTGCAACACCTATAAATCTCTTCTATCATCCAAAGGCAGTCTGCTTTAAGACCTTGCTGTTTGGTACCTACAGGTGGCAGATATTTCTCCCTATGCCTCCTTACCTCCACAGTCAGACATACAAACTGATCACAAGGAAAGAGAAATTGTACCTGGATAGTTAGCAGAGATCAACTCAGATTGGATTTTTTCCATGAGTTAAGCATGATGAGCCTGCCATGCCTCAAGAGGACAGCTCCTTGACACCCATTCAGGTAGCTTTTTCAATACTAAGGACACTAGAGGGTGAAAACAAAATACCAACAATGCAGAAGTCACTTTATAAATTCTTGATTTAGGGACTGAACAGCCCAGTCTATGAGAAGTTTTAGTTTAGGTCTCATCTACTTCACTAGTGAATCACTCACTGTTCAACCTCCTGAGTGAGTTGAGTTTCATGACTTGGAACTGTGCTCTTAGCTTGTTGCTGGCTGAGCAGGCTACCAGATACCATCCCATCATTTTGGGAGCACCAGAAAACATTCTCCTGCAGGAAATAGACAACTCCTGTTGTTACGTCAGTGATTCCCTGGTGCAAGTTCTCCCTTGCCAGTTCTCTGATATCTAGTAACAAGCAAGCAAATGCTTCAGTCTTTCCCTCTTTTTGGAGCTACTCAGCGTTGGCAGAGAGAAAAGACACTTTGTTTGAAGACTTGCAGAAATATAACACCTAGGTCAAAGTTTCAAGATCTGTGTGATGTGAGACTGAGAACATGCTCTGTTTTTCCTCTGCTTCATGTGAATCACAAGAGACCTCCCCAAACACACATTTTCTGAGGCACAGGCTGTCTGATCATGCTCCATCTCACTCCCTACCTCTGTACAGAAAGTTGTGTGCCATCTTAACAAAAAAGCACAGAGCTCGATCTCTTCTGTGCGCTGAGTTCACCTGAGGGGTGGGGGGAGGGTGGAGGACATTTCTCTGCTCTCCTCAGACCCCCACCTGAAGTACTGTGTGCAGTTCTGGAGCCTCCAGCACAGGAAGGACATGGAACTGTTGGAGCAGATCAAGAGGAGGGCCACAAAGATGATCAGAGGGTTGGAACAGCTCTGCTATGAGGACAGGCTGAGAGAGTTGGGGCTCTGCAGCCTGGAGAAGAGGCGGCTTCCAGGAGACCTTATAGTAGCCTTCCAGTATCTAAAGGGGCCTACAGGAAGGCTGGGGAGGGACTATTGACAAGGTCTTGCAATGACAAGACAAGGGGCAATGGGTTTAAACTGGCAGAGGGGAGATTTAGACTGGATGTTAGGGGAAGTTCTTTACAGTGGGGGTGGTGAGGCACTGGAACAGGTTGCCCAGGGAGGTAGTGGCTGCTCCCTCCCTGGAGGTGTTCAAGGCCAGGTCGGACAAGGCCTAGAGTGACCTGCACTAGTGGGAGGTGTCCCTGCCTATGGCAGGGGGTTGGAACTAGATGATCCTTGAGGTCCCTTCCAGCCTTACCATTCTATGATTTCTCCTGGGACAGTCTGTCAATACTTCAAGATGATAAACACATGCTGGCCTTTGCCGTGCTGGGGGCTTGCTAGATAAAAGCCAGCTAGCTAAAGATTCAGCTGACAGCTGAGGGTTAATCTGGGCTTGTTTGATTGTCAAGCACCTGAGATATGACGACAACACGTTGGCACACTGTAATTGCAACATATTATTAAGTACCTTCAGTCCCCAAAGGCTGAGACACTTTAAAAAAATAATAAAGCTAATGCACATAATAGCCTGTGTCTTGTTATTTAAGAAACCTCTTCCCGGCATCAGACGTCGGCAGTACGTGTAAATGCACTTTTTCCAATAACTATGCACAAGGAACAGCTTGATGGAGTGCCAGAGAGCACAATGACTGTTCTACCTTAGCAATGTACAGAAGATGACATGTTCCCTTTAGAACTAATTGCTTTATTCAAAAAAAAAAAAAAAAGCCAAAAAAAAAAAAGGCCAAAAAAAAAAAAGGCAGCCATTTACTAAACCCTAGCCTGGTCTCTTCCCTTGATGAGCAATTTCAGACTGCACATCGAAGCTTTTGTTTGTTGTTAAAAGACAGGGACAGAGAAGTGTTTTGTTAAGTCATTTTAATTTTCATATTTAATGGAAAAGAGTTCAGAAGGGTATTTTTCATTATATTATTTGAACATTTGCATTATATATACACTCCACTGGGCCTTCTCTTATGTGAGTCAAGTTAGACAAGTTCAGGCTGTCAAACACAACCCCTTGCATCAAATAAATTATCCTATATCAAGATCCAGTTATAACTATTGACACAGCCCAAGCTACACATTTGAAAGTCAGGAAATATTCTTAACTTCCTTATTATCTGTGTTCTGCATTCTCAAATGCATAACACGAAAGCAGTTTCAGAACTGCTTCCAAAATCCACCACATTCTTACTGTCAGATTACTCCCCACCTATCTGCATTAAAACAAAACAAACAAACAAAGTCATAAATTCCTCTTCTTGTGCCTTCAAGAGAGAAACAGCTGTAATGACTTCACAGACAAATCAATGCCATTTCCAACACAATTATTTCATTTTTTCCCCCTTCCCTACTTCGAATAATTAGAACAATTTCACAATGAGCCCTAGGGAACAAGCTAATGAAAATGCACAGAGTAGACAACATGAGGAAGCTTCTTTGGTTATAAATTTCAGGAGGCAGAAAATGGGCCTAACTGCTGCTCTGTAAGCAGTAAGAATAATTATGCATGCATTTGCTGCATCCCATAATCATCATCATCATCATCACACAGATGACATTTCATAGCCAAGTTGGGAATTTGCCTTTCCCAAAATTATTTTTTTGTTTGGAAGAAGAATTATTCTAAATAATGTCTGGGGAGAACAGATACAGGAAAGCATAGATCTGAGAGGCATACACTCTACACTCTGGAGTGTCAATCCTATCACTGGCTCTGTAAATAATTCTGTTATATCCACAGCTGCAAAATGGTAACACATTTGTCCATGGCAGTCCCAGGCTGCTGGGAATTTCACTGATAAACTGGTGCATTAACTTGAACTAGCCAGACTCTGCCTGCATGAGGGAATTCCCAGGGGATTTGTAAAACCTTGGCTAGATTTGGAGGGTTAGGGGACTCCTTGTTGGTTTACACTCATATGAGTTCTCCAGGATGTAAGTCATTGCTTTGCTATAGACCAGCAGGCACTAAGGGACAGGGAGCATTGTGAAGAGTTGTGTTTGTTAGGTGCACCTGTGTGCCTCTCAGACAACCCAGAAAGAGTGAGTTCATCTCTTAGATCAGAAATGAAGGACAGGACAAGAGGAAGAGGGAGCAGCTGTGGCATAGTGGGCTCAGTGAACAAGCCTTCCCCAGGACTATTTCCCCGTGGATGCACCAAGTCCTCAAGGGGAGGACTTACACAAGTGTTCTGACTGATCATGCTGCCAGATCCCTACAGTATGGAGCCAGCCAGGCTCACACACCCATCCATGCTTTCAAAAGAAAACCAGAGTGTCTTGCTGGTTGTGTATAGAGCCGTGCTAATTGATCACAGAGCCACATCTCATCAATTTGCTTTACCTGGGTGGTGTGAAACTTCACCATGCTCCAGTTTGGGTAGAATGAACATGAGGATATTATAGCTTGACCTGTAACAGCTCCTCCATAAGATGGATTGGATTGTCATGTAGAAAGTGACAGTCACTCATAGTCGTAAGATCTTAGGTGAATCATTTCACTCATCTCCCTTCTTCTGATGGTCCTGGAATCCGGATGTGGTTTTCAAGGCAACAGAACACTGAAATTCTTGTTTTCCTTTCCACTTTAAAGGGCATAACAAGACAGTGGGGCCCAGTTTCTAACACAGGTGTGAGACCAGTTTAACAAAACCTGAGTGCAAACAAAATTCTCACCTCTGACAGAGAGCTGTAATGTTACATTAGGCATGGGGACCTCAACAGCAGCACTCTGGGTTAACATCACAGCATTTCTTTGTCCAGTATTCCAGTGTGACTTTGATTTTCTGATCCACACCAGCTTTTCACAACCAAGAGGTTTGTGCAGGCTGACTGGACTGCTATGCAACAGCTAAGACCAAACTGGACCTCAGTGCAATTGTGATTCAAAAAGGGTTTTTTTTGCATGTATATAGTGTCTTTATCTTAATGCTGGGAATAACTATCTACAAAAACACAGCCTTCAGTGCAGTGGAGGTTTAAGCATTAAATTATCCATAAGCCTAACAGACATGGATCAGCAATCTTTCCTCCTCTGGTACCTAAATATATAGCAGCTATTTGCAAATGCAAAGCATATCCTCCAGGTGTCCTGTACAGGACACACTGTGCAGAAAACTGCTACCAAACTTCAAGCCAGGACAAATTGCTGGCTGGACAGTGAAGGAACCTTTGGCCAACAACATGATGTCACTTATGCATATGTGGGAGGAGGACAAAATCCTCAGTTGTTCTGGCCATAGATGAGGATACGGCTTGAAATTAATTGATTGTGGGTGCATTCAAAGTAATAGCTTGATCCAGTTCCAGCAACATCCAATGGCAAAACCTTGGATCACAACACTGAATGTGTCAGGCTTTCTTCTCAAAGACTTTAGCTCACACTTCACTGTGTAGAAGCAATCAGAACTTCGGTTACCTTGCTAAGGAAATTCTGATTACGCATTTGGATCTGAGATTTCTTGGGGGTGGGGGATTGGGAGGAAAAAGTTAGAAGCGTTAAATGTTTTCTGATTTAAAGTTAAATGTATTCTTATTTAAAGAATATTTAAGGTTGAGACCCAAAATGAACTAGGATGAAACTCGCAGGAACATCTTTCAGCCAGGAATCCAATCCACACCTTGTTCTTTCTTTTTGTATGGTCTCCACTGTCACACCAACTCAGCATTTCACAACCTCACTTTCTATCTACTCTTCGAAGCAGGAAGAAGGTTGTTGTCCCGCTTAAACTGATTTTTCAGAAGTGTGTCTGTTGAAGTGTACTAAAACAGCAGTGTTCTGTAGGCTAGATGTGCAAGACAAAAGGGTTAATCTTCATTGGTTCACTACACTTCATCCTGCTGCTTGCCTTTCCCCACTGCCTTCCACACAACTTGGAAAGCATGGCTCAGCCAACCTGCTTTAGTCCCATTCATAATCAATTTGACTTCCTGGCTCTGGGGCACCTTTTGCTGTGCTCAAGCCCACTGTCACACAGTTCTGTTTAAATCCAGAATAATTTGCTGACATGGAAATTAAACTATTGTTCTTCTGATGCCAATAAACCGAAGTGCTGACAATTGCAACACTCATTCCAGCAAAATGGTCAGGATTATCCACATTTGTCATCCCTTGACAACTCCAGATCAAGAGTGCTCAATTCATAAAAAGCCAAAAGATGAGTTCTCTACCAATGTCACAAAATTGGAATCTCAGTGTGTTTTCTTAGAGCTACTTAATAGAGAGAAGTGTCTTTATTTAGCACCTGTCATCTCAAGTTCCCAAAACACTCTTTCTGAAATTAAGTTTCCTAATAAGCTTCCTAGCGAACATCAGATTCCAATTTACAAGGGGTAAGCTTGTTTAAGGTCACCCAGCATGGGAAAGAAGAGCTGGGAAGCAGCTCCAGGAATCTAGAGGACCACACCCCTCAACTAGCCACTAGACCACACAACCATCCCCATTTCACTCGAGTCATTATTAAGCAGAGTAGAAGAACATTGTGGTTTTATTTAATGCTAGCTGAACTCTTGCGTTAACGTTTTACTGTCCCACTGATGTTTTGCCTAGAACATTCTGTAATCCACAAATTAACATGTGAAGAACATCCAGTACAGTTTGGAGGAATAAAAAAAAAAAAAACCAACAACAAACCATTAGACAAATGGCAATGGAGTTTTGATTTCTGCAGTTTCATAAATCAGAAGAGCTGGAGAAAGAAGGTTCCTTATTTTATCACACACAGTCTTATGTAATGCCAGCAAAACTGCTGCCCTTCCCAAAACCAAGCAGAAACCCTATTGTTGTGGTAAGCCTCATTTGGTCACATGGAGAACTTAAAAACCTCACAGCATTCTGTTTCACATGGACACAAAGCGAGTTTTGCTCCAAGTGCATGACAAGGGCCAGAAATAAATGCGCTTTACCTACCCATAGCATTTGAAGTTTTTATTGACTGCTCTAATTCAGCACTTTGTGCTTTCTATGATCTTGCCCTTAGTTTCTGGGATAAGAGTTTCTCTATCCTTCAAATCATCTATTCTCATTTTTGTTAATCACTTTGTTAGAGGGTTCTTCTAGGTGGAAACAGATCCTCCCCTTTTAAGGACAGGCCCATGCTGCACTCAATGCAGTGAAGTGCAAATCTAAGGTAAAACCCAAACAAAAGACTTTGAGCAAAGTAACAGAAAACTTGCCCATGATAATGAGGCTTACATCAGGCATAGTCCCTGCATACTCAGGATGTGTGTGATCAGAAAACTGTGCCCCATTAAGAAAAAAATACATCACTACCACTAATCAAATTTCAGTGCTCCAGCTTGAGTTGAGAACTCAGTACAGAGTTAGGCAGAATGTAAATCCCAATCTGAGCAGAATTATTTAAAATCTGCTTAAGGAAAACTAACTACCAACTATCTCCCATCTGCCTCATAACATGGAACGTTTCAAAGCAATACCGCCTGAAGTTGTGATCCCTGCAGACCTTGCACTGAGCTGCGCAGAGCCTGACGCTCGTCCCGCTGGAGCTCTCCCAGTGCTGAAGGGGCCCCTCGACACAGAGCACACTTAAATACTAAGCATGAGGGAAGCTGTGGGCAAAATGCAGCTACAGGGTTGAAACAAGACTTAGTAAGATCAGTTGACAGTGAAGGAAGGGGAAATGCCAGTAGGGAGCTTCTTTATTGCCAGCATGAGCTGGGTGGAGAAGAATGGGACTGTGCCACACGTCAAGATTTTGAGAAAAGTGAGATTTTGAGATCCTCCTTTCTACCCCAGGATCCTCTGCTTAAGATGCTGCTCTCCTTTTGTTTCTCCATGCAAACCTGGGAGCAGCACAAGCAACCTCATGAAGATGACAGTTTAAGAGAAGGAAAACTAAGCTCCTCTGGTCACTAAAGGTATTATACCCTTTACCCAAAAGCAGGACTGATAACCTTAGTGTTCTTGGACAACTTCCAGCTTGGATCAGAGTCCATGCATGTAAAGTCAAGTCTCAGCAGTAACCAGAGAGACTGCCTTGCTTTATTCCCTACAAGTAAACATCATTCTGTATCATAGGTCTGGCCACAGGTGGGCATCCAGCACTTTAGATGCGCTCCAGGCTAATCTAGAATAGCAGATGCTAAAATACAGATCAAGAGGTCAAGGAGAGGCACTTTAAATACTCCTCTGGTTGGCATGAGCACAATACATCTGTCATAGCCTTAGCCATTGAATAAAGGCTGTGAATCTCCTCTTTAATTCACCTGGAACAAAAAAACTGAGCTTTTGTGTCCTGCTCTGAGGCAGCATGTCTCCTTAGCATGTACAACATGACTTTTATTTGATCTGTCAATGTAAGTTCTTGACCCTCCATGGACACTCATGGGCTGATGCAGAAGTGATTCCCCTAACACCAGCACTCATTATCTGCCCTGGTCAGTATTTTCACCAGTAATACTGTCAATTTTTGACCACTTCAGGGATCCAGCAGCTGTTGCACATTCAGTGCTGGGCTGCTGCAAGTTTGGATTTTGCCAGACTGCACGTCACTTCATGACCAGTGTTGGTAAATACAGTAGCCAGTGGGCTAATGCTGAGTTTGCACTGTATAGAGTAAGACATCAGATTATCAGGTTTTTGTCTCTCTTTTACTGAGCAGCCTCTACTGTAAAAATCTATGGAAAAAGGCTTTAGCACTCTTGGGTCCATAACAGGACATCTACTGTAGCATCAGGAGAGTGTAAAACAGTGTCACACGAGATTTCACCTGTAATCACTTCTCCAAATGGGAAATCTCATAATAGAATCAATTTTAACAGGGCAAGCACACTGCAGACAACCCCATTGCATCTATCAAAATGTACACTCAAGGAAAGACAAAAGATGACCTTCAGCACCTCTGGTTATTGTGAGGTCTCAAAACATATGCAGCTACTTAAAATACTATGTATATTACTATTGTGCTTAGAGGCTGCGCCTAAGATCCTAGTTGCCCTATAATTACATCTGATGATATAAATCAAACCTATTGTGTGAAAGTTTAGAGGCTTTCCCCAGCAAGTGACAAGCTGTGACTGAGCATAGCTAACCCCTTTCTCCAAGGGTTTGCACTCTAGATAGGCAAATGAGACAGAAATACAGACTGGCAGAACAAGGTAGACCACAGGAGCAGTTTTAAAGAAATTTAGTGTGACAGTGATACTGCAAGCTGCTGGGCACAAGCAGTAGAGACCTCTAAGGACATACCCCAGAGGAATCAGCATTAGGAGAGAATCAGCATTGTGGGAAGCATTACGGTTGGGTGTCACTGCAACCCATCAAGGTGACGGAAGGGATCTGGCACTGAAGTAAAACACAGTGCCAGGGAAATTTGTGCCACTGACTTTGTAAGGACACAACACATTACCTAGATGAGCAATGACTGCTTTGCTTATGACAATGGCAAGAGGCAGCCAGTGCTAGCCACGCACATTAAAATAAAGTGTGCAACTACTTATAACAGGCCAAAGCCTGCCCACTCTTCTACCAATGTCGAGGCACACAATCCTTCCAAACACACAGCTTATGAAGCCAGTTCAAAGGAAGTTTCAGAGGTTATGGATTTCTGCAGGCCAATGGCACAGATGAAACAGATGAACATGATCTACTGCTCGTATAACAGCAATGTCCAAAGGTTCTGCCCAGAAAGTAGATTCACTTGCATTATATTCTGCAAACATTCAGCAAGGTCAGACTCTGTTTCAAAGAGTTTGAAATTCAAGTAAGATATAGAGACATTTAGCAGTTTGCCTGTGGTAATATGCATCATTGGCAGCCAGGTTTTTGAGCAGGCTACCATCTCCCGAGCTCCAATCTAGCATCCTATGCAAAATGCTCACCTTCTCTTAAATACTTCCAAGCCAATAGTTCCTTCTCTTAAGCAAAGTACACCACAGAGAAGATGCTTTGAACTACAGCATGACATTTACACTGAAAGTGAGCACCATTAAAGAGGTCAACAACTACATTTCTCCATCTACTGTCAACTGCCTAGCTTGTTAGTATTTTGTAAATATCTCCAAGCGCTGAAAATAATGGCATCTCCTTCAGCACAGCAACAAGTTCCTTATCCAGGTGACAAGATCTATCTTCAGTACAGTGATGAAAAGCTTTCTGTTGAAGCCCAGAATGACTATTCTTGCCACTCTTGTCAGTGGCAATGGATAAGGTCACTGTAACGTGAGCTCCCATTGAATGTCTAAAGCCATTCAATTAATCTTAGTTTGCTGAGAACTTGGATAATTTAAGTAAGGTTAAAGAGTTAAGAGATCAGGAGACTCTACACTCCTTATTGACACAATACCTCCTGAAGAGCTGACACAGACGTATAAGTTACTCCACTGACAAGAAAATAGAGCTTTGTGCAATCAGTACCCTGGGCATATACACATTTACTGTGAAAGATAGCAAAACATCTGGACAATCCATCTCTGCTTGCTGCTCTCCATCATTATAGCAGCAAATAGTTTTTCTGCAGGAAAAAAGCTCTGTTTCTTTTTTGGTTTACAGATCATTTGTTCTGTACTTATCACAGAGTTACCCAGACACATTTATCTGCTTCCTCAGGTGATAACTGGACAGCTATGGGTCAACTGCTCTACTTCTGGGGACATTATCAGTCCCAAATGCTTCCTTTTTATCTGCTAGGTGTGAGGTAGAGCCCTTGAAGAGCTGGGCACTGTTCTGGCATGCAAGAAAGCAAAAGATGAAGGCAGAAAGAATAGAAAGGGTGACAAACATAATATTGAAAAAGCAGGAAATAATGTAAATTCTCTAAGCTCACAGAAACAGCCAATAAAAGTGGACATAGAGATCCCACAGATGCCACACAATTCAAATCTGAACACATTAAAAAGCAAGAGGTCTGAAAAGTTTTCCTGTTTATCTAGCCTTTGCACCTCAAGGAAGCCCACCAGTGTAACCCTTATCTCTCTGAAGGGAGAGACCACAATGCTAAGGAACTGAAAACAACTGCGCAGAAGCCAAGCAATCAGCAACAGGACAAGGATCCCCACAGGGAACAGCAAGCGGGAAGCAGCAGGTACCACTTGGAAGAAGAGGTACACAAATCATGGACTGTGTGAAGACACAACCAGGTAGCAGGACATGAAAGTGGCCTCAGAGATACATCAAATCCAGGTGCTTCCAGAGACTGAATCACAATCAGCTCTTTGAGACAAGCAGTTCTCATGCTTGACTCAACTACATGCAAGTGCTTCAGCATGTCCCTGAACATGCATGTACTCTAAGTACAAAGCTAGTGGCTGCCATCCCAGTACCCAGGGCAACATTTGCAACTAGTGCTGAACACACTACCTTTTATGGTTGGCATGACACCAAAGGAAGCAGCATTGGAACAGCCCGGATGAGAATACCTGCCAGCTAGGCTAGGCGGGGCTAGTGTGTGCAGGGACTTGTAGTCACCACCCAGGTCAAATCTCAGTGCCTAAGAGCTAAGCAGAACAACGTTCAGCTCAACTTGTATCACCCAGCTCTAGCTAAAAGGATCCTGACAGCTTTCTATTGGGCTAGGTTTCATTATCGCTGCTTGGACTGTTTCCATCACTTGCTAACGCAGAACAGATTAGAAGGGCTATCTATATATTATGAGAGTCTTCCTGATAATGCATTTCACTAGTTATAATAAGTGGCAGCCACAGAAATCCAGCTTTTCTGATCATTTTACAATCACATCTTTGTAAACAAGGAGACAGATGTTGCTCTGATCATCAGCAATGGGAAAACAGCTTCTAAATGCCATGTTGAAGACAAAGCCATGCTTGTATCACCCCCACAGTTGCATACGTAGTAGGGGATTCCTGGCAGCTTCCCCAACAGAGAGGGCATGCCAGGGCAAGGAAGGAAAGTGACAGCAGCATAGTTTTGCCAGCAGTGTTAAGCCAGAGTAGCCTCCAGGCAGCTCTAGGATAAGCTAGGGTGGAGAGGCAAAAGAAGTCATGATTCACAGCAAATCCTTGCTCCAACTTCTGTTTCCTTTCTCCTCAGCTGTGCAGAGCAGTGGGTGAAAGACAAGATTACCCTATTTCTGGAGACAAAGCAGGAAGACATCTAGGGAGGTAGACACTCTGGAAAGCGGTGGGGAGAACTGTTGATCTTCCCAAATACACATACAGAGCATGTTTATAACACCAACTGCTACAAACAACATCCTCTCCACTGTCTTGGTCTCATAAAAGACTATGCAGACAGGAAGGATGGAAGGTGGTGGTAAGCAAAATGGGAAAACAGCCTACTGAAAATATTTACAAGGGAGAATATGCATAAATCCAGAGGAAGCCAGTGCTGCTGGCAGATAAACTAGCATGAATTCTTGCCATTAAGGTGACTTCTAACGTTTACAGAATCATAGAATGATAAGGTTGGAAGGGACCCCAAAGATCATCTAGTTCCAACCCCCTGCCATAGGCAGGGACACCTCCCACTAGCACAGGTCACTCAAGGCCTCGTCCAACCTGGCCTTGAACACCTCCAGGGAGGGAGCAGCCACAACCTCCCTGGGCAACCTGTGCCAGTGCCTCACCACCCTCACTGGAAACAACTTCCTCCTAACATCCAGTTTCAGTCTCCCCTCTGCCAGTTTAAACCCATTGCCCCTTGTCCTGTCATTGCAAGACTTTGTCAATAGTCTCTCCCCAACCTTCCTGTAGGCCCCCCTCAGATACTAGAAGGCTACTAGAAGGTCTCCTGGAAGCCTTCTCTTCGCCAGGCTGCAGAGCCCCAACTCTTGTAGCCTGTCCTCATAGCAGAGCCCTTTGCTAGGAGATGCCAGTGTCCATCACACATGGATTCACATAAGTTCCATCATATAAGTACAGCACACCACTAACACCATTCCCATGTACCCATCTGCATTTCCTCACTCCCCAGCATCATTAACCAGGCATTGTTCTGCCACTTGCCAACACACAGCCTGGTGTGAAACAGAGACCACTCTGTTCAGGAAAAGCAGACAAAAAAGAACCACCATCTTGGGAAGATACAGAAATAATTTATCTGCTTAAAAAAATATAAAATACTTTCCCATGGCAGATGCTTATCAGTAGAGCCCCACAACCTGGAGTGCTTCAGTAGACAAACATGCCTCTTCCACATTATCTCCTGCTATCCACTAAAGCCCACTCATGCTTTGGCATCAGTGGGAGGAAGGTCACTCAGGGAATGGCTCTGTAGGCATCTTGCATTTCTTGATTTGCTGTGAGAATTCACCACTGATTCCAGCTGCACACCACAGTGCTGGGAAGGAATCATTGCAGTTAACTCCACTCTTTCCTCTACAATCTTACACAAAATTTTTGTTCTGAGAGAGCTGCCTGTGCTTCAGCTTTTGTTGAAGACCATCACATGCAAAGTTTTTAAAGGAAAAGCACACAGTGCTACGTACCAGTAGAGCAAAGACCTTAAAAGCCACTTCCCCAAGCTGTAATTTTATTTTACTTTTTTGGGGTTTTTGTGTGTGTGTTTTTTTGTTTGGTTGGGGTTTTTTTTAATAAGTTCACCTCACTTCACACCTGCCTCCCCAGCCTGAGGGCTCAGACCAAGCTGGCAAAAGCTGAAGCATTTCAGAAGAGAACATACCTGACAAACAGGCCTCCCTTCTTTCACCAAACAAACCAAGCTTAAGGTAATTCCCACCTCGCAGGCATCACACCCAAAGGACAACACAAATAGAAACAGCCTTGCAAGCAACAGCAAACACCCAAGACTGAAGAGTGTGACTTGGCTTTCTTCAGTAGTAGAAGTGTTAACCTCCCTTAAGGTCAGATCCCACATGAACATGGGCTTATTATCAAGGCACTGAAAGAGGCATTGAAGAAGCACCAACATCTGACAAAAAAAGTCTCACAGCCCAAACCACACTTACATTTGGCTGTGTGTATCCACTTGTTCTTAGTTCTCTTTCTAGTTCCAACATTCCTATACGTGTAAAAGCACCACCAACCTCCTGCCAGGCAGCTACCCCTTCTACATTACAGGTGCTCTTTGTCTCAGGAAGTAAGCAGTGGGTTATTTACTCTATTGATTCGGTAATTTCTGCCTGATGGTTTTGGAAATAGCAGGCTTAGCTTGGCTTCTAGCAAGCCCCACAAGAAACAAATCATGACGCTAAGAAGGATGCTTGTACTTACTACACAAATTCAGAATTTTGCTCATGAGCTGTAGATATAACAGCTATGGGTGTCATACAATATTAGCACCGAGCTACAGGATCATTTGCTTCCAGAATTTTATTCTAAGTCCTGGCTGAATTGTCTAAGTTAGCGCCACTGTAAGGCTTCCAGCTGGGAGAAAGTTAATGGTACTGTTTTATGCAGCACATCTCATTAATAATCAGTAATGCATTGGACAGCTGAAAGAAAAAAATATCTACCCTGTGTATACTGAGCTAACAAGGTCAGTCAGATGTTAATATTGGTGTGGTGTCACACTGAGCTAGAATACCTCCTGGAGCTTATGCTATCTCTGCTTTACACAAATTTGTAAGAAAGACAGATGGAAGTTGAAGGACTTAGACCCAAACCAGAGCCTAAGGCAGCTAAGGACATAACAGCAAAGTGGTGTTGCTTGGTTAGCCATGCAAAAACTCAAAACAGCACCCTTCAGAGTATAGTAGTCTACATAAGAATGAGGACCAACGACAACAGCAGTTTAAGCTATTCTCTGAAAAACATTAAAATTGGAAGCAGATCAGACTGTGTGTCACTTTGAAAACTTATTTTGGAGCAGGGCTCTGGTTAAGTTCCTGAAGAGATAGCTGCACAGGTAATGCAAGAGGCCAAGCATTGCTGCTTTCTGAGTGAAGAGAAGTTTGAGACCAATATCCAAGAAAAGCCAGCTTTCCTACTGCACTGCTGTCTCTTCTATGGCTGAGTAATAGAAATAACCTTTATACACCAGTTACAGATGTCATGCTGCTTTCTAAAAGCAAAACAGCAGGGAGTCAGCTGAGATAGAAGCATTTTGCCAGAACACTGCAGACTAATTGCTGGCCCACCGTTTTGTTGCAGACTTTAACTACTAAGTTTCAAACACAGGTATTTATGGGTTTAAGTCTATCACCTCAGCATCACTGGTGCAAAACTGCACACACAGTATATTTGAAACACTGTCTTGAAACCAGAAAGCAAGGGTAAAAAATAGGCCCTACATCCCTTCAGACTCTCCTGTTAGAGGATCTCAGAACTTCTTACACTTCCCAATATAGTAAACCTCAAAATAAAAATTGACAAGAACACAAATCAGTGACAAATTAGAAAATTCAATCCAGTTCAGAATCCCTGACTGTATGGAACTTCTTGTCTCCAAAGCATACAGGACCCTACATTTTCCAGCACTTTGGCCAATTCCCTTCTAAGTATCTCCCAAGGGAAAAATGTTTCATGATGTAATAAACATCAGTGTTGGGAAAACCAGCTAACATTTCCCTCAGGGCCTCATGTGGACTAAACACCACAATAACTACATTTTGACTAAGTAACTGTGCTTCCTCTTGCATGATTTCAAAGCACCCATCTGAACCTAGGTCTCAAGCACCAACTTCCCAGGAATCATCGCCTGGTTTACTGTCTCCCTGTGGTACCTGCAAACACAATCCAAAGTCTGCTGAAGTCAATAGAGGAGGTCCTTTAGCTTAGCTTAAAAGAAAGCATTTTCTCCATTCTAAGGCTTAAGGTTTGCAGAGAAGTGTGGATAAGTTTCCTGCCACTCATAAAGCTTCAAGGATGCATTAGACAGTTATTAGAGAGTCTTCTAAGCAAACACTGATAATTTCTGTCAGCCGAGCATAAAGCATGTTATTTTTAACATTTGGCTAACCTAGTCTTAAAAACCTCTGGTGCCAAGCAACCCCATGGCATTCCCAGATACTTCAAACTCTTTTATCAATATCTTCACCATTAGCAAGCTTTCACAGGTGTCCAGCCTCACTTGGTTACAATTTAAGTGCATTATTTCCCACCCTATTTCCATGGCTACAGAGAATAGTGTCTTCACCCCCTTCTCTGCAGGAGTCTTTCTATATGTTTTGCTTTATTTTAATTCCCATTTAGTCAGCTTGTTTAGCCCCACCCTGCCTTGTTCTGAGGTTATGCTTTCAAGATCCACAATTGTTCTCCCTGTTCTTTTTTGGCATCTCCCCATTGTCCACATCTTCCCTGAAATGTACCCAGCAAACTGTACACAATGCTCTAGCTATTTCCCCAGCACTGTATAGAGTAAGAAGATTTATAGCTGACTCTCCAGACAGACATAAGTACTCGTGGTTCTTCATAAATCAAAGATTTGTTCAGTCTCCTGCAGCTACATAGCAACTCCAGATACTATCTTCTGCTAATGAAGATGAGGAACAAGCAGGCAAAGCTATTCAAAATTATGGTAAGGGATGCTAAAAACAATCCAGATTTAAAAAGCAGCTTCATTAGAAGTCATCTTTATCCTTTAAGAAGAAAAAAAGTCACTTCATCCTTTCATTAACTTTATTTGTACTCCCTATGCCAGGTCTGGGTTTAGGCACACCAAAGTTTGACAATACCACTGGAAGAGAAGAAGAAACAAGCTATTCTCTGGAAGCATTGCAAATACCATATGTTCCTGAATGCTTCCTCTAGGCCTATTTTATTAATCAGTCTCAAAAAGCNCTCACCACCCTCACTGGAAAGAACTTCCTCCTAACATCCAGTTTCAGTCTCCCCTCTGCCAGTTTAAACCCATTGCCCCTTGTCCTGTCATTACAAGACCTTGTCAATAGTCCCTCCCCAACCTTCCTGTAGGCCCCCTTCAGATACTGGAAGGCTACTAGAAGGTCCTCTCAAAGCCTTCTCTTCTCCAGGCTGCAGAGCCCCAACTCTCTCAGCCTGTCCTCATAGGAGAGCTGCTCCAGCCCTCTGATCATCTTCCTGGCCCTCCTCTGGACCCATTCCAACAGTTTCATGTCCTTCCTGATGTTACTGAATCAGTTGAGCTTGCTCCCATATTGAAGAGACAGTGGCATTGTTCTGTAGCTTGTGCTGGGGCTGTTGATAGGAGCTGGCTTTCTGGAGGGAAAGCATTCAGACCCAGACTTGTGGGTATTAAGCAGCCTTTTGTTCTTTTCACATTGGCATTGAAGTATTGGCCTCAGAGTCATCCCAACACTGAAAAGTACAATGCAACTGCATCAAATTTGCAGGACATGCAATGGTTAATCTGCTGTCTAGAAGGAAATAAAAAGAAAAATAAAATCACCAAAAAAAAAGTAATCACAAAACCATTGCAATGCACTGCGCGACAGGTAGAGTCAACAGGTAATTGAAACAATTCAGTGTGGCTTAAAATACTAAAGCTAGGACATAAAATAGAAGTGGAAAAAAAGGCAGATTGTTTCCCAAGTTCACCACCTTCCTCTCCCACTTTGATTCTGCAAGCTGAGTTCTCTCACAAGCTGTCATGCCCTGTCTTTTTAGGTTTCATTGGCCTTTGAGGTGATAGATTTTAAACAGGAAAGGCTAGTACTGGACTATTGTTATTCAACAGAACTAGAAGATAAAGGGAAATGAACTTCATAATTTTTGGGTGCAATGCCCAGAATTATCGTCTAGATTCATCTAGTTGTACTTGGATCCAGAGAATTAATTCCACCCATTGTAATAAATGGAACCAACTGCAAAATTTGGATGTGGGTCAGTAGTTAGAATCCAATCAAACAGTTGACAGTAGCCTTCATTGCAGCTCCTAACATTTGAAGAGTAATAAAAGAAAGAAATTAGTTAAGAGATGATTTAGCACAAGAGCTTTCTGAAATGCTGAAGCCCTGAATTATCAGCATACCTCCTGATCACCAGGAGCAGAAGTTTAGAAATGAGTGGAAGCAGACAGCCTTTTAAATGTATTTGATCAATAGTACTAGAATGAACTTTACAACACAGGTCTTGGTCCTGAGTACCTTTCAGTATCCCAAATACCTTTCAGTATCCCAAATTTTAACTTTGGAAATAATCAGGAACTGCCTAATAAAAGACCTAAAGACATTAAAGGAAGTAATATGAACACTACTTGTGCTTTGATATAATTCCACATATTGCTGCTTCCAAAACACACCCTTCACCCCACTCACTATGTCAAACACCACCATCCCCCACATCCCAGTCTCACAAAGGTTGGAACAGTCACATAACCACACTATGCTTCTGAATACTGCAAGATGAAAGCTGGGATATTTTGCTTGCAAAATATACAAGTTATGGAAACTGCAGGTGAGATAAGCATAAAATGGAATTTATCAAAATGTTTCAAACTATTCTGAGCTCACACCTATTGGGTAGGAGATCCATCAGAAGCCTACATAGGTGAGTACTATGTGTTGACTTTTTTTTTTGTTGCTGTAATGAATTAGGCTGGTAACTCAGGGACAAGCAGTACCCTTTAGATTCAGAGAGGACTCTCATTTTTATGCTTTGGAGGTTTGAGCTTTCCTTGATCCCTAGCCACTTCCTCACAGTGTTCTCCCATCCCAGTTTTGAGGTTGGGAGTTTTGACCTGGTGAAGAGGTGAGTGGTTGTATCCTTGCCACATGTGCTTTGAAGGACTGAGAGCCCTGCAGCATGCGTTGACCCAGGACAAATTCAAAGGGAATTTGTCTTGCTATAAACAGGCTGGTAAAAATGAAAAACAATCCCTATGCCTACAGGAATACAGCAAGAAGATTAACACCCCAGACTCCCTCGGCAGGCGTTACTTTGAAACACTTTCGTCTTCTGAGGTCGCTTCCCATCCTTTTATTTAAATAGGCTGAAATTCTAAACTAGGCAAGCAGCAGAGATTGCCACCCATATCAAACTGTAAACAGTACCCTAAATTAAGTGCTGCTCATTGGAATAAAACATGTCCAAACCCAGATCCCTCTCCTTAAACACTACAGCGGCTTGAAATCCTGTCTTGGAGATACGGAGAGACTTGAGTCCATCTTCTAAATACATCTATTCCAGGCCCAGTGAGTAATGCTGGGTGAGAGTCAAGAGAGCCAGAGGGCATGAAACTTCCTTCTTTTTCTTATGTTAATTCTGAAAATAAACAAAATAAAGCACAAATGAAGTAAACCAAGAGACTCATAAATCTATAAAATTCAGAGGGTAACAAAAATAAAATTATTTGCAACCAAGGAGTTTTGGACTGCTGAGAGTGATTTTCCATGCGTGTCATGCTTCCTGCATTGGCTGCTTGGGCTCAGCGGGGAGGAGGGGTGAACCAGAACTCCATGAGAACCAAGCCCAGCACTGTCGGTAGGAGCAAGCGAAGGGCTGAGACTCACCCGTGCCAGGAGAGGGCGCAGCCGGAGCCCCGCAGCAGCGGCGCTGCACCTGCCTCGGGTTGCCCGCTGCGGGCTGCGCCGCTCCGCACCGCGCTGCGCGGCGGCCCCGCCAGCCCTGCTCACCCTGCGCCGCTGGGGCATTCAGCTGCTCCCATCTGACAGCTCTTTCGCTCCGCTCGCCCGGCTCCACGGCAGCTCTCAGCTGCCTTACGTGACACCGTGACCTACTTACTTTCCCCTTTCCCTTCCGGAGGAAAGCGGAGCGCTCCTTCAGTGAGGCTTGAAAGGAGGAAAGGCGAAGTCAGGGCAAGCCAGGGACCTTTGCAAAAGTTTGTGGCTGTTTCCGAGAGGTTAAGCATGGAGAGACAAGGCCAGCACAAGCAGGCCAAACCGTGCAGCTGAAAGTAAGGCAGCAGCAGGAAAAATACATGAAGGGTCTCATGTTTTGAGTCTAAAAGAAGCCTGTAGTAACTTCACCAAAACGAGTATTTCCCCCCTACCTCCCATAAAGCTTAAATCAGCCAATTCAGAGGCCAGGGAAGAAACATCATCATGCCAGCAACTTAGGCAAGGGAAGACAACTTCAGCTCAGGAGACACCAGCTCGTTTCCACCCTTCCCTACAGACAAGATCTAAGCAAAATGCTGAGACCCAGAGTCTCCAAATAATCAATTACATGCCTATATACCAGAAAAGTCAATCAGCTTAACCCTAACCCTAGGGAAATCCTCCTAACTCCACCAGTTTCCAGTGCAAATTACAAATCTACATTCCTTAGAGAATGTGGATTTTAGTCTCCATATATCTCACCTCCCTGGTGTGCGAAGAGATAACATTTCCCTACTTCTGCAAGGTATTCTGTGCTGCAGCCTTGCAGGTAAACTAATAGTGAAGAGACACCTAAAAGAATAAATTTGAAATATTTACTCCTAAAATAACTAGAATCTGGTCTGCTCTGAAAAGCCAAACAATCCTTCAGGGATTTTTTTGTTTTATTCTCTCATCTACCCAAATCTGTTTAGTTCTTGAGCTTCCAAAGAGTTTGTCTAGCATGGTTTCAAAGGTACACTGCTCTGGCTTACTATGGCTTTCTTTGAGAAACATGGATGGTTATCCTTAGTAGCAGGCTTGGAACACAAACTGCAGCAAGGCAAGGTGTACTGATCTGCACTCTAGCAAGACTGAAGAATCAAGACAAGCTGTTTCCAGGCTGATATTTGCTTTCTTCATTGCTGCACAGCTTGCAAGACAAACAGAATACATTGTCATGCTTGTGGATCAGGTCCAACAGGGTCCTCATGGTTTTTGCTATGTTCAGGACCTGATTTGCAATGGAGCCAATACAGACATGGGCGGGCAAGAACGGCATGAACCCTGGCAGCAACTGGATAGTATTTATGTGCCTTGGGATAACACTCACTGGAACTCATTGGCAGAAGTGTGACACTGCACCAGGTTGTAAATGTCTGACCTAAGGAATAGCTCCAGTCACCTGCAGGAGCTACAGGCTTTTATATTTTCACTTTTAGAGCTTTAAACACTACATGGTTGCTGCTTGGTATGAAAAGAGCTCTAAGAACTCACTGAGCTTTGAGAGCTTCTTACAACCATGCTTAGGACCTGACCCAACTAGATAGCTGCTGGAGGTCACTGCCCTTGCAGAAAGGCCAGGCTACATCGCTGCTGTTAGAGAAAAACATCTTGCTTTGCTCACCTCTGGGTAAACCCTTAGTGACTATTCCTGCTAAGAGTGGCAGCAGCTGGAGCAGGAGGTGCTGAATGTCCAGACTATCACCCCTCACTCAGGTACACCACAACACCAAGATTCCATCCAGCTCTGTCTCAGATGCAGCACTTAACCCTGTGCTGAGTTAAACTGCACTGGCACACATGGCTGGAGTAAGATACTTCAGCTGGGAATGCTCCAAGTACCTGAACTCTGCTGGCAAGCTAGAGCAGACTCTCTCCTACAACATACTATCCATGTCACCTTTACATATGACCCTGAATGGGTCTCATATGTTAGGAGGGAAAGAAAAAGTGATGATAAACTTGATCTTCACAACAAGATGTGTTTGTAAATAGAAAACAGGTTCTGGAGCTCACAATCTCACTGTTTCCCCCAGCAGCTCCTAAAAATGCATCTCAAAAAAACCCAAACCACGCATAGAAACTGCCCCTAAGTGCAGAAGACACTGCTCTCTTCTGAACTTTTTTCCAGAGGCTTCCTGGAATCCAACTGCTCTGCTAAATCCCTACTTAGGGATAGCAAAGGGCAGCCCGGTACAAGCTGCGCTCAGTTTTCCACTTCAATTAGTGTAGGTGTTGTTTATCTTACTTTAGAGTGACCTGGTTCCTCTGGGGAAAGCCCTTGTCTCCAACTGACTCAGACACAGCCTTGCTTCTCTGCTCTGGGCATGAAGTGACCTTGCAAATGGATGAGTATAGGTTGAAGGAGAGTCACTGCCTCCTGAGTACACATAGGCTTACCACTAGAGAGCTGGAATTCTCCCCCAGAGTCCATGGGTAAGCCTCAGTGGCCATGTCAAAGGTTCAGGGAGCTGCTTTCTGAAAGCTTGATTTCTCAGATTTCCCACAGGTTGCCCACAACTTATGGACACAAGAGTAAACCAACCTGCTCTCAACTGACCTATATGCAAAAAATAAGCACACAAGTAACAATTGGCAGAATCCTGTCACCCTGCAACCTCTCAGCCCAAAGACATGCTCTTGGGCTTTACAGTTACGTACCCAGAACGCTCCAGAGTTACTTCCATCTTCACACATATATGATCATGCCTAGACCATATCTGCACAAGCATCTGAATTCAGATAGAGTGCTTTAGAAGCAAATCTCCCTGTTGTCTCCACTTACTGCACTGGCTGATATCACAGGGCGATCTTGGAGGAGGCACTATGAACTCCCTTCAGGTGAAGCTAGGCTGAAAGCCATATACCAGACATTACATGCATCCCAACCACCAGTATCCAATCCTAAGGCCTGATCCTCCAAAGCAGAGCTAGTTCAAAGTAAAACACCCCTGGAAATGCAGATAGCACTGATGTTGTGGTCTCCTCTCCATCTGACTTACTCTTGCAGAGCACTCACACTGCTTAGTGACACTGAGCCACTCTAACTACACTTTGCTCCCACCTGACTGCTTCCACCTGCATCTTTTGCACGGTGCTTAGACTGATCAGTTCTCAGACACAATCCCTCAGCTCTTATTGCATGCAATTGTAACAGCTTTTCAAACAGGGTCCTTAACTCTCCCTGCCTGAGATGCCTGAATAAAATGAGATTAATTCATTGCAATTTTTACTGCTTCCAAACTTGCTTTCCACAGCTGTTTCCCTCATTTTGCCAGGAACCATTGTACTTCAGTTTCAGAAACCATTAACCCATTACAAATGGGCAAAACTGGCCTATTTGAAGAGCTGGTTCTAGTTCCTCTGCCACGATGGACAGCAGCAAAGCTGATTGGCACTAGACACCTTCTTAGAGGCGATTCATATTCTGGTGTCTGTGCACAGTGTATGGTTTACGGCAGGGATTTTGCATTGTTTATTTTCTGTTCCTCTGCAGACAGTGGCATTGTTAAACAGCATGTGTCTGAGAGAATCCACCCTCTCCATGGGATCTCCTCCCAGCTATGACAGCACTTCCCAGAAACCTACTGAGCTCTGGAATAAACAAGTCTAAATGGGGGGACTGAGCCCACACCCAATAAGCAGAGTTCCATGAAGCCTCCATAGCAATGAAAGTAACTTGGCCTTGCATGAAACCTTCCTTTTGCCTAATGAAAACCCTGTGCTGTCACCCTTCCTAATGACACTCTCTTGTCCCTTTCAGGCAAAAGGCAGAATAATGGACTTTTCTCTGACTTGCTCTAACTGGGGTATGGGCAATGAAAGATGGTTTCTTTTTTTTTCCAACCTTCTGACTCATGAGCTTGGGTACCCAAAGCATTTCACCTTACACAGGAGTAGAGGTGAACCTTAGGTGCAGATGAGTTGAGGTGGTGTGGAGGTTTGAGGCACTGGGATTCCTCTCAGGACTGAGAAACCTCCCACATGTTCAGCTGATTTGTTTTTCTTTGCTTATGCCAAGTTAGACTGATTACCATATTTGGGGACAGGAAGGAGTCTCCTCCAAGTCAGATTGCAGGGATCATTATGTAAATAACTGCTGTTTGTCTTTCCTCCAGTACCAGCCTGCAGTTTGAGGCCTGATACCTCCTCAGTGTCATCCGTCCATTCTCTTCTGGCAAACGCCCTCACAGCAGCACTGGGAAGCCTTTGCTGGCATTCTGCCTTGCATACTTACACTCATCTTTTGTCATGGGATAGGAGGATGCTTTGCAACATGTTATATTAGCAAAGGTCAGGAAGAATCTGCTGATCTAAACATCCCGTATGCAGCAAATTAATATTGTGGCAACTTTGATTCATTGATTCAGGCAATGCATTTCATACTCGTATTCCTAGATTTTTTTTCCTGGTTGGTAGCAGATGTCCAACATATCTGCTGTACAAGCAAATCAGTAGCAGGCAACACATGGGCTCATTGTAGAATCTGTAGCTGGTAACCCACCACTCTTCTGGGACAGGTCTAGGCTGACAAGCAGTATCAATGATTATTCTCCCTGTGTCATGACAGGCAAATATTCTTGACTATTCTTGTGAACAGGATGGGAAACATTCAGTCCTGCATTGCCATGTGAACTTAGATTTGCTATTTCATATTGGCTTTGAACAGCATTTACCCATCTACTTGGGTCTTTCAGTACTGCCGTGTTTACAAGACATGCACATTTCTTTCCTCTTCGTAATTCATTCTCACTATACCACTACAGTCTAGCTCACACAATCAAAGCAGAAACCCTTCAGAAGCACTAAACCCAGTACTAGGTTGCATAAAAATGATAGTTCCCATATGTCCTTATAAACGCTGTGTCAAACTGTATTTGTACTGTATTTACATTGTGTTAACATCTACCAAATTACCAAGCCAGCAGGAGAACATACACCCATTCACATTTCTAAACTGGGCTTCTTATCTGGATGAGCATGTCTACAAAAAAGACAATTTTTAGATAATCTCAGCTTCCAGTTTCTTGTTACTTCCCAGAATGAAAACATCTGCATCCTGTGGTATCAGGCTACTTGAGGACTTAGTTAGTTCAGAGGCAGTTAGAGTCTTGGATGGATTACCCCCAGGAGAGTTCCCTGTTCCCCTCACATTTCACATGGTTCAGAAGAAGAGAATTTAAGTCGCCATGACTAAATTCTTTCTCTCCTTTACACTTGAGTTTATTTTCAAGCATATAGTTCTCCGAGACATGGAATCAGGTCCGTTAATGCAAGCTGAGTATCCACAGCTACACTTCAGAAAGTTCCTTTCCTATCTAGGGATATTTCCTGACTACTAGACTTGCAATTTTCCTTGGCCTGGGTTTTCTTTGTAGTTAGTAGCTGATGAATCTCAAATCTTATTAAAGATCCAGACTAGTTTTTCAGCTGAGGATTCAACCTGAAGTTCACTCTCTAGGGAGACACAGGAAGATGGAAGCACCGAACAGCTGAGATCAATGGTCTGTTAAACTTGTTCCTCCTTAACAGCCACAGAAGAGAGACAATAGGCTTACGCCTTCTGCTCAGTGTCATGAAATATTTTCCTGGCCTGAAGAACTGGGCAGTAGGTTGCCCAGAAGGCTGTGATCTTTCCTTTTAGTATGTACAGTTACAAACAATATCTCTTACTTATAATTGTACACAGTAATCAGCAAGATTTATCCCAAGACCTGTGTAACCTCCAGTACTACAAGCGAATCAAATCACCTAGCCCAGATTTGAAGCAGAGCTTCACTGCGTTGTAGGTTCAGGGAAATCATGGGTGCCCCTTCCAGTATTATAGTTCAGTAGGATTTGATCATCAAGACACATCAGTGCCTATACCAGCCAGAGCTGAAACTGCAGGCTGTAGTGAGGAGCAAACCTGAACCAGACACTGAGGATGAGCAGCTCACTGATCACGCTAGACCATGTTGCACAGACAAGTTGCATGATGTCAGAGCACAGGTGTGCAAGAGGCTTTTGCCCTGGGACCACTCAGGCAAGTTTTAATCAAAATTAGCTCTTATTGTGTACTTGTAGTAATTAAAGGGGGCTTATAAGGAAGTTCAGGACAATCTTTTTAGCAGACTTTGTTGCAACAGCACAAAGTATAATGGTTTCAAACCAAGAGGAAAGGCTTTGACTAGATATAAGGAAGAGACTTTTTACAATGAGCTGGCACGGGCTGCCCAGAGGTAGTAGATATCCCACCCCTGGAAACAGTTGGTGTCAGTGTTGGAAAGGGCTCTGAGTAAACTGGTCTAGTTAAAGATGTCCCTGTTCACTGCAGAGATGTTGGACTAGATGTCCTTTAAAGGTTCCTTCCAATCCAAAACATTCTGTGATTCTATTTTTCTTGCTGTTTACTCAAGTCAGCACACTCTCCAACTTCCCTTGATGTTGTGGTAGGCCTAGGCAGGCCAAATTGGGCTTGTACTTCTCCTGGTTTGCCCAGGCATGTTTTTCTGTTCTCCCTCCTGCTGTTTTGGGGAGAGCAACCGTGGGGAAAGGGACAAAGAGCCTGGTGCCACTAAGTCTGGGGTCTGTGGCCTGCCCAGACCCTGTGGTAAACAAGGTGCACACGGTTGCCGTGTGCAGGGCCCATGTTCTGCCCAAAGAAGGGTAAAGCAAGCCTATGGCTTCTCCTAATATGGGCAAATCTTGAGTAACTGCCATTTGATTGGCTATCCTGTATCCAAAGGCCCATTAGTCTTGGGCTGTATTGGATAAAAGGAGATCAGCAGGGAGCACAGACGCCTTTGCCATTACAAGGTGTGTCTGTGCCTGCTGCCTCTGATACCTCCATGCATTTGGCCTGCACAGCTGGTGTGACATCACAAGACATCCTCCCTGCACCTGGAAGCCTTCTGCCAGACGGAAGCCCTGGAGAGAACACAAATCATCCAGAGAGCCAGGAACAGGTCAGAGATCGTCTGCCTCCTTTCCCCAGAAGCCCGGGGAGACTCTAAAGCCACTGACAGCTACCGACAGCAACCCCGCCTCAGGCACTGTCAGATATAATTCTGTGGGCAAATGCCAAAGCCTCTTGTAATTATTAATTGCCTTCTGCCCTAAGCAGAAAGTTGCTCCTTGTGTCCATCTAGTGAGCAAGCAGTATACTGACCGCAAAGCCTTCTCTTCCAGTTCATATCAAGTTCAATTAATGTTTATATTTAATAGTTATCTCTGGATCCTATTATAGCCTGTACATAGTTTCCATAATGTTGCAAAGAACCTGTTATTATTATTATTAAATGGTGATCGGGGTGATGAGAGTTCTGAATATTTAATATTAATAAACTGTTAGTATTTTTAAATATCGTCTCGCAGTAATTAATTACCCCATCTCCGTCACACTTGACTCCACATGCACTGACTGTATCATTCTGGATGTATGAAAATACAAATTCAAATTAATTTGTTGTAGTCTAAGTACTACTTTATAGTGATTATACTACTGGTGGAATGTGAGTGGAAGAACAATGAAGACAAATTCCTTACACATGCCATATTATAACTTTCTGCTTATTCTTCCTGTTTGAGATATTTGTCAAATCTAGAACAAAAGGAACACATCTCTACTTTTAGGCCAACAAAATTACAGGAGATGATTTTCAGATAGTTGAGTTTTGAGCTACACATGGGTTTGGCAGACAATGCAAGTGAAAAGCTTTGTAGTTAGGAACTTAGGCATAAAACCCAAGCGAGTTCCTGGGTGGCGATGTCCAACTCTCCAGGCAGCCATATTTTACACAGCATTTTAAATCATCTCTGCAGGCAAGTTCATCCCCAGGTCTTGGATTTCAACCAGGATTCTGTCCTAATTTTGTATTTGTAACAGTGATGCTGATACATTTGCTTTGCTCCTGTAGCAGCATATGTTGACTATACAGGTGAGCAGAGACATGGTATGGTTCAAGAAAGGATCTCGTGCATGAAGAGTGACTTAAGCCTTGCTTATCGGTGTTAAAGAAAGTCATTTTGTGTGGAAACCAAATCTGCATCAAGGCTTGTGGTTGGTTTATGCTACTTCAGGGCTAAATTGAAAATTTATAAGAAGATACCCTTCACTTATCCCAGTACTCTTCCTCTCCCTGATCATTTTGAGGAGCTCAGAATCTGATTTAAAAAAAAAAGAAAAATCATCACAGGATCAGGTAGGACACACATCCTGACAGCCCATGGCATGCAGGGTGAACCAGATGCATTTCTAAGAACAAATTCATCCATTCTGCAAGGGATGAAGCAAGGCACAAGAATTTGCCTGTGGTCCATAACTTATTTATAGCCACAACTGCTGTTAGAGCTCAGGTCTTCCTGGCCACTAGGAAAGCAGAGCCTGAGTTCCAGCCATCTGTTGGAGGTTTAGACAACATCAATTTCTGCCAGCTCCTAAACTTTAAAAGAAAATAGAGTTGGGGCCTTTTTTTTTTTTCTTTTTTCTTTCCTTAAAGCTCTCCTTGAGCCTAGATTTAAGTGCCTAGCAGCAACATTTCCAAAATGCCTCAGTGATTTGGGAACACAAGTCACAATAATTTCATGCAGGCATTGTGGTGAAGACTGACCACTGGCCCACTCCTAGTGCAGAAAAATCTTGGCCACTATCATTCTGAAAGATGGTAAGGAAAGGGCTAATCTCCAGAGAGCCTCAGTACAGCCTTTGAAAAACGTCTTAGTAATACTTTGTCATGCACAGTGTCAGTGTTGGAGTTGCTAGAACTCATTCCTCTGGGACATTATATTCTTTTTCCCAAATTAATATTTAAACTGTATGGTCATTGTTTTTGAGCACGGTTCAAGACATTCCTTTACCCTTAACATATATGCCTATTCAACCTAAAAATTAAAGGTTATGAGAGCTCCAAAGGATTTTTCACAAGTGAATCAAACAGTGTGTGAAGGAGCACAGTAAGTTAATCTAAAAGTCAGGGAATGTCAACTATCTTAACTGTAGATTTCAGTTAGGGCAACAGGACACCATAGAAAAGTTCAAATCTAGCCAGGAACATACCTGTGATTTGTAATAGACATGCTTCTTAATACCACAACGAGTCTAACTTTCTTAACATCTGCCCTGTTGCCCTGAAGTGGTCCTTCCAACACCACCTGCAATAAATAAATAGTAAAAGCAGCAGGCACCATCTTCCCAGAGCATTGGTGAGATCTTTCAGATGAAAGGGGCAACCGAGGGGTTGTAAAGTGCTGGCTTTTAACTTCTGTATGAAAGAGAAATCTCTTCCCTCCTCCTTCCACAAAAGCTTCAGGAAATGCTTCAGGACCAGTATTTGCAGTTGGCAGAAGCCCTGTTCTGCATAATCTCCCAGGGGAAGTCTCACAAGAGGAAAGGCTCTCCAAGACAAAGGTCTCTTCCAACCAGCTGGAAAACAACACGCCTTTGGTAACCTACCCAAGACACTGGGAACTTTGCAGAGCCATGTTACAGATTTATGCAATAACTTGTATTACAGATCTCTGGTATCCAGAGAAGGGATGGATGGGAGAGGCAGCCTACAATGGAGACATCTAATTTCTGATCTTGCATTTGGTACCCTCTGTAGATTGGCACAAGGAAGTTGAGGTCTCCCTAGCGTTGTATACTTGCAGTGTCCAAGGTTGAGCAAGTATGCACCTGCTTGATTTGCCACTCTCCACACACATCTCCTCTATCCAGAGAGGCAAAGGTAGAAGCTCGTTACTCCCTCATTGTCCATCACAGGCAGCAGCTGTTAGGCCTAACCAGTCACACTCAAGCACAAAGTAGTGACCCCCACACAAAGCAGCTCACAGTCCTGATACCCTAGGAGAGAGAAAGGTGATGCAAGTTGCCCAGCATCACACACAGAAGTTCAAAGCCAAGAACAGGGCCCAGGAGCCCTGGTTTGCAGTCAAAACCTTTATCCCCTCACCTGCATGCTTGCTGTCACCAACTAGTAGCATGTGATGCCAGTGTGGGAGTGTAGACAGACTTGCAACTGAACATGGTTGCACATCAAAACAGTTAACTTTTTTCTCTCCTTACTACAAGTCTAACTTGGATCACTGCTGAAGAGAACAAACTCAGTGACCTGCAAGGACAATGAAGGAAAAAAAAAAAAAAAAGAAGCCCTACTAAATGAACTAAAGACCTTAGCACCCCTGATATGAAGGAAGGAGAAAATAAAGTAAAATATATGTGAAGCATAAAAATACTCAGCCACAGATGATCAGCTTGGCAAGGGCCCCACACCAGCCAAACAGCTCTAGCATCTGGGAGCCATGAGTGCCTGAGATCATGGGCCCCCAGCCATGCACTCAACACTACAAACAAAGCAATTCAAAGCAAAGGGTAAAGTGGGGGAAAGGCTGGATTTACTTACTGGAAGCATTCAAACCTACTGACCAAGGGGGCCAGGGACAGACAGTTATTGCTTAGCAGGCAGGTAGGAAGCTATCTTGCAGCACATCATCCATTTCCATCAGGGCCTCAGTTCCTCCATTAGCATGGCCAGGCTTATTGCAAGGAGTTGGTAACCATCAATTAACTAGAGAAAAATTGTTCTCTTCAACCTACTGAACCTCAGTCCTTCCACAGAGCTAGAAGCACTACAGGATAACTTCCCTATCATCCACCACCTTGAAAACTGTAGTAAGGGCTGACATCATCAGTATCGTCTTTGGTGCTGGGTTGGACTCAGCCATTCCCTGCTCCTTGCTTCTAATGAAGAACATACTAGAAACATCAGCACTGAAAAGGAAAGCCAGCACCAGACATGAGAGAGGGCAGCACAGCTGTAGGCCCTCTTTAAAGACAAGGTGCAGCCATCAGGAATGTAAATTACTTGTAGTTTCTTTTTCACACATACAAATATCACCTTGGAAAATTAACTGGAAAGAAAAAAAACAAAACAAAAAAACCCAAAACAAACAAACAACAAAAAAAACAAAGAAAAAAACCCCAAAACACACAAACACAAAACCACAAGCAACAAACAACTCTCAACCTTATCCGCTCCTTAAAAACTCTTAACATTTTCCAGACAGAAGAAAGTGAATGGAGGGTCAGTCAAACACCAAAACCCCCAAGTAACTGAATGACAGATATTTTGGGACACAAAATTACCTCTCCAGACAGCTTCTGTGAGGCCTAAGCAGATTAACAAGCATGTGAAGACCAAGAAAATTTCAGATGACAATAAACTAAGCTGCGCTGCACTAGGTCAAACTTTCCTAGCCTGGCTACCTCCGCTACCCCTGACTTTGGCTTTGCATGCAGCCCATCAGTGAAACCTTCCATCAAGTTGCTCATGTATGTATGAGGGAAGATGGTTTTGAGATCAGATGTTACCTGAGACTTCAGACAAACTGGGATCAGTTCCCATCTTAGTGCACCACTTGCTCCCTATGGTTGCCCCACATCTCCATTTATATAGGCAGGCAGTAAATACATTTGCAAGCTGTACTGTTCCAGCTCAGTTACAACAAGGGCCATTAAAGAGAGTTAGGAATGCATCAGTTTGTAGATTTCTCCCTTCCTCCCTATTCTGCCCTAGGCTTGTGTTTTGTTTTGGAGTCTGTCCCCCCCCTTCTCTTTCCTGGGAAATGTGATGAAGGAGGGTGGAGTGGCTCAGGCTATGTACAAATATTCAGACAGTCTCTTAGCAATAAATGGATCTCAGTCAGTTCTATTATCTGTCTGGCTGTGGCTCCTATTATCTGCTGTGAATTGTAGCAGCGATCTCTGGAACAGCATTCAGGCACCATCATTACTAACTTCCACACCCTCCAAAGACCACACTGTAACAAGGCACGCTGGATAATGCTTACCATTAGAAGAGGGAACATAAAGGATTCAAGCTATGACTAACACAGTAAAAGGCTCCTCATGGGGCTTTACATTCATTGACCCTGGTTTGCTATTAAAGAAAATTCTAGGTTCAAAACCTAGACCTGCATTTTATACAACGCATCAGCTGATTTACACAAAAAGCTGTTTTCATCCTGTTCTTGCTCTCTCTCCCTCCCACCATCCTAAATCTTCACAGAAGACTGCAGCTGGAGAGCAGGGTAAGGCACAGCACAGGTCTTCCTGGAGCTTACAGCCCTCAAATGTGGACTGTTAAGTCCAAAGCCACGAGCTTGCTGTGCCCAACAAAGCGCCTGGGAGCCTGCGACGCACCGCAAACCGGGACACCGCAGAAGGCATCTAGCAATTCAAGGCTGAAAGCCTCCAAAGCGGCACTCAGATGGCTCCTTGTTAGGAATGGGAACTTTGGGATCCAAACCCACATCTGACTTCATGTTTTTCACAAGCCCTACAGTTCATTCAGGGCCTGTCTGCAAAGCCTAGATTGAAATCTAATATCCTTCCCCAGGGAAGGATGAGGGTTTTAAGAGAACACTGCTTAGGTCTCCCTCCCGTAGCCAGCAAGGCAAGGCCACAAACATTAACTCCACCAAAGCTCATTTTCTTATGGGTTGCTACCTGGCAATGGATAGGTTTCAGCCTCCCAGACACAGAAGCTCTGAACAGAGGCTTTCCTGAAACTGGGGTATTTAAAAATCCTCCCACTCCTACACAGCTTCACTGGTGCTTTTCTCACTTAGACACTTATTTCATAGCAAGGCTTAATATCTGACTATTACCCTTCATTCAGCATGGCTGAAAAATTAGTCATCAACCTAAAAAGTTATTAGGAAACACTTGATACTATGATTGCTTTCCTATGGAATGAAGGAAAGGGATGAGGTGGGGGAGGGGAAGGTGGGTGAACCCTTGCACTTACTGTTAGGAAGCCTTTTCCAGCACAGGCACAACTCTCCCAAAGACCTCAGCCCACAGGAGACCCCCTAAGGATCCCAGCTCAGCACAGCTGCTCCTATTACTGATAGCCCAGAGGCAGCTGGCAGAGACTGCCCTAAATAGAGCCGCGGCTCCCTGCAGCCATCTCTCCAGCCAGCACCACCCATGGCTAATGCAGTTCAGCTGAAAGCCATTTGTTGTCCAGCAATTGCTTACAGGCTTCAGCTGGGAAATGAAGCCTGGAGCTCCTCTCTAGCCTGCCCATAGGCATGTGGGTATAGGAGCAGAGTCTCATCTCTTTACAGAGCAGCACAGGGATGAGGTGAACAGCCAGCTCTGAAGCATCATGCCATGGGTTGTGAAGCCTGCATAAGGTGTGGGGATGAGGGAAGGAGCACAAAGGATGAGCTTCATGGAGCCCACTCATGGAGCCTGCTAGTAACATCTCTTATCATGGCTATGTGCCCCCACAAGGATGGTTAGACAAAGTGGCTCAGTACTGTTGTCCTACATCCTCACACAGCTTCTGGCTGCTCTGAACTGTTGTCATAGGCTAACCTTTGCTCTTGGCATCACCTCTACCCAGCTTCCTGGAAGCTCTGTCACTGCAGGCAATGTGGTGTGCAAACCTGGGCTGGAAACCGTGAATGGTGCTGGAAGGAGGGAAGAGTTACAAGTGGGAAGATATTGGGAAGAAATAGTAGTCCTGAAAGAGGCACACAGTGGAACATGCACATTGTATATACCCACTAAACCCCACTGCTCCACAACTGAGAAGGCATTTGCTAGGAAGGGGCTGCTGCTGGCTAATAGTCCTTATGCCCATACAAGGCTGACTGGAGCTGGCACTCTAAAAAGCTTCATTTAAGTGGCTTTCTGGCAGGCAGCACCAAACATTTGCAGATGATGTTTTGAGAAGGGAAAAAAAAAAAAAAAAAGACTGGCCCCTAACTTGAAGGTAATAAAAACATATTTGTATACAGTTTATATGCTTCACAAAAATGCTAATGACTCTCCCAAACAGAGGAGGAACAGAGCCATTTTTTGCCTCCCACCCTTCCCCCTGCTCTACCCTTTTATACTTTTATGACGCGGCACTTATTTAAGTCAGAGTTGTGCCCAGCTCCTTCTGCCTTTCACTCAGTGCATCCTCCCTTCTCTTCCCACTCATAAAAAAAAACTTGCAAATAAATTTCAGTGGAAATTTAGAAAAACATGATGAGGGAAAAAAAAAATGCCTCCAAACATAAGGCACACAAGGACTCCAACACTGCCCCCTCTCCCCTTCCACAACATTTTCCTTTGGTGCCTACATTTTTCCAAGGTCACCTCGGAGGCTTTTCCTAGTTGGCTATTAAAACAACAAAAAACCCAGAGACGCCTGCCCCAAGAAGCACATGAAGCCATCCCTGTGGCTTGGACTGATTCCTTGTGTACAGATGCCACAGAAAAAGCAGGGGGGGCTGGGGTGGGAGGTGCAGCTGATATTTTTCCAAGACTTTTTTTCTCACCAGAGGAGGAGTATGAAGATGGAGTGATGAGTGAGGTTCCATTTGTCCGGCAACATGAGTCACTCAGCAGCAGTTTCCGATACACACTTTTTTTTTTTTCTTTCCATTACAGAATTTGGTGTCATTTATTCCTTCCTCCTCCTCAAGAAAAGAAAAGAAAAAAAAAATCCTGCTACCGTTATGTCTAATTTATTCTGGGAACTTGTTTGAGGGCCTACCAAACATGGTGGGGGAAGGGCGATTTGAAACACAATCCAAAATATAATCAGCTCTGGAAGCTTTTAAAGAGATTCCTTTAAGGCTGTGCCAAACCTTAAAGAAGGAAAATACTTCCACTAAATCCCTCCCACCATGAATGGGGATCCTGTGTGTCTGAGGTTTTTTATTGGCTGGGTGGTTTTGGGTCGTTGGTTGGGGATTTTTTTTTTTTATCAAAGATACTACTTTTTCAAACAGGGTCTGAGCTCTGCGGCTTTTCATCAGGCAGTGAATTCTTGTTCCTTGGGCATACAGTGATCTGATACAGCCTTCCCCCACACTGGGTTGGGTTCTCATTCTATGATCTGGCTCCTGGAGCTTGAGCTGTTGTTTTTTTTTTCTGGAAGCTGTTTTTTTTCCCCTCTTCACCCTTTAAAATCAAAGCTAAATAGAACTAAGCCCTTTAAAATAAAAAGCCAAGCTTCACAGGATCCAGGAACATGGCCTGGCCACCCTATGTCTCCCTACTCCTCAAATATCCCTATCCTCTGTGAGCAAGGGGTGGTGCTGTCCATGCAAGCTCCACCAGCTCCTCTGCAGCCAGTCAGCACTGGGAGGTGAGGCAGGAGGAGAAGTTTCCATCACTGTGCAGAGGACGTGCACAAGACATCACTGTCATGGTCAAGACCACTCAGTCAACAGTTTTATAAACAACATAGGGACATGCATGGCCATGTTGCCTACCACTATCATTCATTGCAGAGAATGGCATTAATTCAGCCCCACAGCCTGTGCAGTATTTAATCCTGATTGTTTGTTATTTAGATGCCACATTTAGCTTTTGCTCCTCTGTCCAAGTCTCGGTCTTAGCTCCACCAGTCCACTCTGTGTAGAGTAAATAGGAAAACTCAGCAGCAGGGAAGGGCAGCACTCTGGGAGCAACAGACTCCTTCCCAGGTTCAAAAGGCACAGGGCTGCAGGGAAAATAGCTGGAAGCTTGGTTGGAGTGAAGTCCATTTTTTATATGAATCCAGGTATACATAGGAGTTAAAGGAGGGACCTTTCTCCATTGATGTGGACACCAGGGACCTCAAGGCATCCTGCCCACGATAGCCTCATTCTTAATATACCATAACCAAAATCTCTTCTGCATTTCAATTTCTTCTCAAGAACACTCATAGACAAAACTGGTGAGGCCCATCCTTGCACCAGTGACTTCTTGATATAGAGACTGGAAAGCCAGACAGGAATCCTGGCACCCTTACCATGTTTTCTGTTTAATTAATATGCTTCTCATAAGGGACAGATGTAGTTCAAATATTTTATCACTGTTTCTCCTCCTTCCCTCAGAGGACCATGTCCTCTTGGACTGCACTGGCAGCTACATACAAATGGCTGCAGCAGAAGGAAGCTGGCTGTAGCCAGGCCTTTTGTATCTGGGCACTGTTTGACTCCAGAAAGCACAGCGCTTTGCTTGCCCAACTCGTGGAATGGTCCAGGCTGCTGTATGTCCCTGACCAGGCTGTGTGCCATGTGCCACACTGACCACTGGCTTGCTGTTTTCTGCTTGGCTGCTCCTTAAACAGTTGGTCATTCAGGGCCACAAAGTAATCTCGGAGACCCCGCGAGAAATACTCCCCCTCAGAACTGATTTCCTGTTTACAATGACATTTTGAGATGTGCTTCCAAGCCAGTGTTTAATCCTTTTACTCTGCCACATTGATTTTGAATCATTTTAGTTTAAGTGTTATGAGTACCAAGACAAATATTTTTCATGATTCTCAAACCACAAGTGTCTGTATTGACCTTATGTTTAATTTCATCACAAGTAATCCCAAATTTAGCTTGACGGGATCCATCTTCCACGAGGTACCAGAGGCCCTCTGATTAAGCTCTAGCTTCATGAAAGCAGCTATTTAATGGGATTTCAAGGCAGCTCTGAAAAAAATAGATTCAGACTTCCTACTCTACAGTAAAAAAGCTTCATAACCCCTTCCAGGAATGCAACACAAACTGTCCTGGAAGAAAACTGCTCATCCACCTTTACATTGCTTATGCATTAGGCTTCAGTAGCTGCCAAAACATGATTGGCATTTCCCAAATACACAGAAACATTATTTATTAAAGGAAATTGGAGTCCCCTCCCTGAACAGCTAATGGGTCCTCAGTCTAAATAGAGCACAACCTGAGTGAAATTGAGAGCGTTCAAGTACTTCAGACTCTAAGCACTGCCACATCCATCTACAGGTCTGTGGCTATTTGCAGTTTGAGACAAGTTCAATTCAAACCAAATGGTGAGTTCCCTACACACAGGAGTACCGTGGGATTTTCTGCAAAGGCAACTTGCAGTAGAAAGCTCAATGTATTTTTCTTCCCCGTTTGACAGAAGTTGTGATTCAAAGCTCCAGCATGACCCAGCAGAATGTGTTTTCTGAATCTGTGGATTTAAACATCTTAAGTTAAAGGGAAGAAAAAGAAGCCAAACCTAGTATCAGGTTTTGTGTGCCAAACCTCACCATATATACATGTGCAATTATGGAACTTCCTGAAATATATTTTTGCTAGAAAGAGAAATGGATAAAGGCTACGTGGGACCCCAAAGAGCCTCATGAAAGGATGCAGAATCATAACCAAATAACCCACTGAGTGGGGAAACAAAACCACAGTGCCCAATTTCAGGTGGCCATCAAAGTCTAAGCCCTCAAACATGCATGATAAAGGAAGTATCTACATGCAGGCTATGCCAGCATGGACTTTAAAAGCACTAATTATACCTGGAGGCAGCAGGCCATGTGTACCTTGTAGATTTGGTGCTATTGGCATGAACCCGGAAAACAAACAAACAAACAATCAAACATTATTTTATACAGCAGTGTGTTCTAAATTAAACTCCTC
Organism: Semnornis frantzii; assembly: GCA_013399775.1. Lineage (NCBI taxonomy): Eukaryota > Metazoa > Chordata > Aves > Piciformes > Ramphastidae > Semnornis > Semnornis frantzii. The sequence goes on along the minus strand of VWYK01125709.1, from coordinate 54,331 downwards.
TGGGCTCCTCCTAAAATGTCAGCACTTCTGACCAACCACTCAGTGTCACCAAGAGAAACCTGGAACCTCTCCCAGTGCAAGTGCCTGCATCTCACCCCCTGCAGGGCCCTGAGACAGGCAGATTTGCTTCAGCCTTCATCGCATGACTTTTTTTTAAGGGTGGTGGTTTCCTTTTTTTTTTCCACCCCTGATCCTCATGCACCCTAATTATGAATCCAAGGTCGTTATCAGTGATGTCAATTATGCAACGGCTGAGCAGCTGCTCCCCCTGTTGCTGGCCTAATAGTGCCATGTTGAAGTAGACAGCAGAATTTCTTGTGCCATTTAAAATTTGCTATATCATGAGTTTCCTTTCAATTGCAAAAGCAGAAAAACAGCTTGAGTACTTTTCCTCCTACATCCTTACTTCAAGCTGCTTTTACAGTCCTCAGTGCATCCTTCAGCATCTCCTGCCTTAGATACATATCCCAAGGGGAATAAAGGGGAATTTAACAAAGAATAAAATTTCCCAGATGGTACCCAAAGTCGTCTACAAACACAAAGATAGGAGCTGCTTTAAAATAAGCTTTATTGGAGATTTTTTGAGTGTGGGTGTGTAGGGCATGCAGCCATTCACATGCTACAGAGTGCTGTACCTGGTACTAAAATACAACTACTTCAGGGTGAGAACTCAGAGGAAGCTTACTACTGCAGAGCAGCAACAAATAATGTTTGAGCACAAGAAGCAGAGCAGTGTTTAGTGTGTAACTGAGAGGAGGCCTTTCTTCACCTTGGTATATTTTGTAACAGTTTAGATAACTAGATGGAGGTAGCCCCAACAGCAAACTATAACAGTTATCAGTGATTTCCTCTGCTGTGTGAGGGGTGAGGCCTGTGGTGTGCCACATCCCACCATGTAGGAAGCGTTAACAAGCACTGACTTTTTCAGGGCAGACCTATAGCTAGCAAATACCAAGAGAGACCTAACTTTTCCCTTTTCAGATCTCTCACTTGTTTTTTCATCCTTCATCTCCAAAAGATGAAGGAAGGTAGCTGAATTCACGTGGGGTGACTTCCTTTGTGACCTCCTTGCAAGATAACACATCCCAGCACCACTGGGAAGCACTCATTTGGCAAATATAAAGTTTGCAGAGCAGTCTGCTTCAGTGCCTCTTTTATGTAAAGCAATGCTAACGTGACATACAAACATGGGTTATTCTGCACCTCAGATGTTCATAAATGGATATACCTCTTCCTGGAGGACTTTTCCTTGCCTTCTCTTCCCCCTAGCCTCCTTACTTCCCATTCCAAATTTCCACCATGCAAAACTACTCCTGAGATCTGAGACTAAGCTAGGCTCTTCCTTACTGAGTGTTATCCCCAGCAAGGAAAACTAATAGGCCAATTTAACATCTTGTTGATGCTTGCACAATCCTATCTCTGTCCCTGTCTTTGTTGTGTCCCCTTTTAGTGTACTAATGTGGATAGAAAGCAAATTAAAAAACCTTGCCAATGTCAGTGCAGCCAGCAGCTATGACTCAGAACAGAGAGGCTGCAGATCTGGTGAGTAAGATGGAGCTTTTTCTCCCCACACCCTCCCTGTTTCTTTTTTTTTAAATAGTCACATCAGAGAACAGAAAAACTTCGAAGAATTTGACTTTCTCAAAACTGCTATATGATTAAGCATGTCTGCTGCAGCCACCTTTCCAGCTAACCCCACTGATAGCTGAGGTTCTCCACACTCCCAGTTTTGCATGGTCTAAGCGGCTCCAGAAGCTTAAACACCTCCCCAAAGACCTTGGGGTTTGCACATCTGTGCTTTAACCATGTGAGATCCAGAAGTCCTGATGTATTCAGACTTCATGCTTAGGCCAGGGGGATGCTGTCAAAATAGACTTCTTTATTGAGTGACTCAGTGGTGCTTTCAGTGCTTGCCAGAAGCCAAGTACGGAGGCATGAGGAAAACAAACAGAAGTTACTGAAGCATTTCAGAGTTTTCAGAAAAGTTTGGTTCAGCTTTAATTCCAGTAAAGCTCAGAGAAGGATGAAGAAAAATATTTCCTAACCAAATTCCCCATGCAAAGGCTGGGGACGAGCAGGCAAGTATGTGTAAATTTTACAACAGTTTTGAATTCCTGGTCAGGACCTATGATGTTCCACATCTGGATGATGTACATCCAGAACACATGGAAAAATGCCTTGTAGATCCCAGGCTCAGATTTTGCCTTTGGGTTCTACTTCCATGGCAGTTTTCTCTGGAATTGCATTACTGTTTCAGAGCAGAACTGAAGCTCTTTTTTTGGTGCAGTTGTTTTTGAAGTGCTATAATCACTTTATGGGGGAGCCTGGCAGACACCAAAGGCTACACACACACATGCATGCTTGCTGGGAACTCTCCCCCAGGAATTCTCAACTTGGATTTGGCCAGCTTTTCACATAATTCACACAGTAGAATACTGCTTTTGAAAACAAAATAGCCCAAACATATTTAAGTGTGAAAAAGACACAAAGATAAATTTGCCTAAAGTCAGAGATTAAAAGTTAAACCCCAGACACGCTCAGAAATACTTCCACCTCAAAGCCTATCCTGGATCTGTATTCATGTACTACCTCACAGGTTGTTTGTGATTAGCATCAGTTTGACACTGGGGAAAGGGAGCAATCAGGCACACCATCAGCTTTTTCCCTCTTGCCTCCACCCAGAAAAAGTACCACAGCTCTAAGTAGGACAGCAAAACAATAACATAATCACCCCTCAAGCTTGCAATAATGCCACAATGGAAAACAGTTCAACAAAAATGTTGATATGCCATGTAAACAATTCAGTTAATCTAATCTGGGCCAAACGACACTGAAATACCTTATTCACAATGATACTGTTATGTCATAACACCACTGAACACCAGAGGGAAGTTCGAGTCACTGAGACTACTGCTACAATGATATTATTTTAACTTCAACCTTTAAAGGTTTCATTTAAATAGAATTGTCTGCTTCATGGGGTTTATGCCACTGTGATTTGGAATAAATCAGCCAGCCTACTATTTATTTTTAAACCATGCCTTACGTGTATGCACACAAACTCAAATCCACCTTCATGAGAATTCCTTGGTCTTTAAAATTAGCACAAAAGCTACTGAACCAGACATGGAGCTCTAGCCTACAACAAAGCCAGCAAAGCACAAGCTCTGCAGCTGGACACAGCTATTGCACCTACAGCCACAGAAGTCAGGCATACTCTCAACCCACCTCACCCCATCAAGTCACCAACACCTTAATATTGCTCCACACACAGCTGCAGAGAATCATAGAATGATTCACCCAGGCTGGAAGGGACCTTCAAAGGTCATCTACTCTAATCTTCCCTGCAGTCAGCAGTCCTCAATTAGACCAGGCTGCCCAGAGCCCTGTCAAGCCTCACCTTGAATATCTCCAGGGAAGGGGCCCCGACCACCTCACAGGACAACCTGTTCCAGTGCTCCACCACCCCCATGGTAAAGATCTTTTTCATAACATCCAATCTAAATCTGCTCTTCTCTAGTTTGAAGCCATTACCCCTCATCCTGTCACTGCAGACCTTTGTAAACAGTCTCTCTCCATCCTTCTCATGGGCCCCCTTCAGATGCTATTACTCCCTGGAGCCTCCTCTTCTCCAGGCTGAACTACTCCCAGCTCCCTCAGCCTGTCCTGGTAAAAGGGTGGTCGCTGCCCCTCTGCAAAGGTACCTTGATCAATGTGCTATCTGCAGGCTGGTTAATCCTTACAGATGGTAACGAGTGATAAGGTACCTTAATTGCAAGCTGATGTCTTTAAACACAGCTGTGCACAGGGCCGCTCTGTATTTGAGCAGTGCAGCAAATCTCAGATGGTGTTTTGTTCCATACTTACAGCTATTCAGAGCAGAAGCAGCACTTCTTTTCCCCTTGTAATTTGAAAGTTTAAAGTCTCTCATTATTCATACTAGTTAATGAAGCAACTTGTAAGTTCTCTAAAAAAATCCCCATGACATGCAATGTCCAAAGGTTACAAATTTAAGGAAATCATTAGGCTGTCTTCCCTGTGCAGGACAAGAGCAGTTAACACAGGCTTTTTACACAAAATAGAGCCTCTGATTCATCACTGCACCAACTGACTAGCACAGTAAGACAGTTTAGGCAGATTCTAACAAACTACAGAACCCAAAACAAAGAGTCAACACAATCAGAACAAAAACCTGTGCTTGGGGGGGTGAGGTTCTGATCCAGATGCAAAACAGCAGTTGCAAGTTTTTCAGTCAATGTTTGTAAGATCACACTCCCCTTATCAAACTCACCAGAGATCCAGAAGGAGACAACCTCAATGCATTCTCCCAATTAAATAGCTCATTTGGATCTAATTTGACATTTATTGACTCCTGGGCCTGTATTGATTCTGAATAGGCTACAGCTAAGGTTTAGCAAATGCCTGGGAGATAAATCAGCATGCAGGTAACAAACTGCAGATCACATAAGCAAACATTACTTAATTATATTCCTATTAATATATTGAGCCTGTAATGAATTTTTGAGGCATTTAATTATGAATTTGACAAGGTAATCTAGAGGTAGTTAATGACGAACCAGTAAATTGTTAAAAAAAAAGATACAGATACTCAATAAGTCTCCTAACTGATACTGAATTAACTTGCTTTAGCTGTCTGGTTAAATAGACAGCAGTTAATTACAGAGTGCTGAAACAGTCTCACAATTTTAATGTATGACCCTCTTTGCTGTGCAGTAACCATGCAGCAGGAGACACAGGGTTTTCTCCATGTATTTTCTTCAAATGACTGAATTACTTGGGGTGGTGCAACCACTTTGTCTTAGCAAGATTCAGCTGTTAGGCCTCTATTATTTACAAATGCAATGGATCAGTCCCTCTTCTGTCAGAAGCAGTTGTGTGTTTCAGTCCCTGCAGAATTAGCAACAAAAGGGGAATTTTTCACTCAGAGGAGGGGTAAGTAACACTTTGGAAATGGAAGTGGTTGCTATGAAGCTCCAAGTGATCCCTGGACAGGCAGACATTCACCATGGACATCTAAATATTGCTGTCTAGATGTTCATATATATCCAAGAAATGCTTTAGCCGGTGCTGAAGTGCAGCTCCTTCTTTGGATAAAATCTGACACTTCCCTGCAGCAACTGGTTCAGCACTGACTCATATGAAGATGATCACTTGCCATAGTGTTTTGAGAGCATTAAAAAAAAAAAAAGAAGAAGACAACTGAGCCAGCAAAGGCAGCACCAGAGACAAGCATTAATAGTTCATCCCAGAGGTTAACAAATAAGGGTAACAAATACTAATAACTGTGACACCTTCTCTAGGAATAGCCTCAAGCTGCTCTGAGGAAGTGCAGTTTCCTTGAGCAGGGGAAGTCTCGGCAATAGTTGGTTTGAAATGTGAAAGACTGCTGATAATCCCGGGTTGTGCATGAATAAAACATTGTAGATCCTTAATCAGCTGGAGAAAACACATGCAGGTCTTTTAATAAAGAGACATTTCAGGAAGTAGAGGCAGTGTTGTTTGACTCCAGGAGTTCAGAGGCCTCAAGTCATCAGTCTCTCCTATCATTAGCTTGAAGAGAAATTTCCAAGTGCTAGTTCTTTTAATTTATTTACTTTGGGGAGCCTTTAAAGACCAAGTTGGTTGTTTTTGTTTGTTTGTTTGTTTTTTCCTCAGCAATTATGCAGCCTAAAAGCTCTTTCTCCAAAAATAAATAAAAAACATTCACGGAATAGCACAAATCCAGGAAGAAGAGCTTTGAAAAGCCACTGAATGTTATGAGACTGAAAAACTGAAGTGGAAACCCCAGGGACCCTTCCTCAGCCAGATATTTGCATCACGGTACAATGACACCAGCGACATTAATTCTGCTCTTAAAGTCATTTTCGGCTGTGGAACATGTTAAGCAGCAGAGTTAGTGGGCATAGTCCTTCCATCACAGCTCCTTAAGGTACAAATTCAGGAGAGAAAAACCCTCAGTCTGGGAATGAAGAAGTCATCATGCCCGTGTCTCTAGCTGCTTTATTTAGGTCATGTCATGCTTTCAGAACTAAGCCAAGAAAGACTGAATCAGGTTGTTCCAAGGCACAGTTCCCAAGGTATCACTCTCCGGTCTCACCCAAGTGAGAGAAAAACCTTTCTGCCACCTTTGGTTTGCCAGCTGGTCTGAAGGCAGCTTGGACACCTAAGGAGGATCTATTGATCACTGAGGACACTCCCATCTTCATCCAGAGCAGACCTATTCTCTTCAAGGAAGGCAGGAAAAGCCATAAGGAACTCTGTCCACCTCCAAACTATTACTTGCTACATATTTATCAGTGATGCAGAGGGAAAGGTAAGGACCATGTCTTCAAAACTGAGTGTTCCCAGGTCTTGCCTTCTCAGCCAGCTTCCCCAGATTCAGCACTAATTTCTCATCCACTGAGCAGTGGCCTCTTTTCAAGAGCTATCTGATCATTTTAGGGCAAGTCATCATAAGACCAGCATCTATAGTGATGTCTCCTCAGAGAGAGTAGTAGCTAAGGTTGGAAAGCATGCACGGCCATTCATCTTGTGATGTAGGCTGATCCACAGACAAGTTCTCTTAAGAGGGCAAAGAGTGGAACTGAGAGAACTGAGTTTAACCTCTTGCTTATTGGAAGAGATGTCAGTGCTTTCCTGTGCTGACTCCAAAAAAGCTGAGGGCTGTGCTCTTCAGGACACTTGCTCATGCCCAGTTGTTTTGAGTATGCCATTAGAAAAAGCACTTTGCCAGCAGTGGTGTCACATTTACCAACAGCTCTCTATTCAGCATATGCATCACCACTGTGCTGCAGTGTTTTTCAAAAGCCACTTTTGGTCCCAGCAGCCCTTGGGATGCCAAGAAGCACAAGCATAGCCTATGGTGTTTCTGGGCTGGCTGGTGATGGAGTAGTTGTTCATGGCATGCAGCCATGTTGTGGCCTGAGAGATTGGCTCGCAGCTGTGGGTCTCTTAGGATCCTTGGCCCATGCTGTTGTGTTCAGGGCCAGGTGAAAGTTGCTGTCCTGCTGGCAACCAAGACCTCTGCTTCCTCTGACCTACCCCTTCAGGCTGCTTCTCTATGATTTCTCAGAGCAGGCAAAACACTCCCATTGCCCCAGGGCAGGCAACTGCCCTGCCGGGACCGAAGAAGAAGTGGCGGCAGGTGCCACCAGCCCTTCACCTCTCCTCCTTGGCACGGATGAGTGCTCCAGCCTCTGCACATCCCTCCTCCTCCCGTCACAGATGGTTGCTGGGGTTTCTCTTTGGCTGCTGCTTTTGGGCCCAGCTGCAGGAGGGCTCTGCTCCAACACAGGCTCAGCTGGGCTAGCACAATGGGAAAACAAAGGCCTGCTCGCTGGGGATCTAAGCCTTTTCAGCCCCGTTTCCTTTTCCGATGCTTTCATTTCCTCCAAGTGAAATGCTGCTGAAAGAAGAACAGTGTTGCTGTGGCTGCTGCCATAGGCATGAGGGCTTGGACATCACTGGCTGCTTCTTCATCTGGGTCAGTGATTTCTAAGGGGCCTTGGCTCAGCTCCTCTCTTAGAGGTAGTATTTCTTCTAAAAAGGCTTATACAGGCAATTGGTAGAGACCCGAGATCACTGTCTTAGAAGCTGCCAGCTTTGCCTGGCCTATGGCAGATCCCAGCAGAGGTGCTGGACAGGAGAGACAGAGCCTTCTTTGGAGGCTTCCTGATTTTCAGCATGTGCTCTGCAGACTTCAAGGCACCCAGCAAACACAAGGAAGCATTTGGCGAAGTTAGGAGGAGCTGGGGTGGTTCATGCTTTGGCATGCTTTGGATGTGATTGTGGCTTGGTTCACAGCATGGCATGCTTTGGATGTGATTGTGGCTTGGTTCACAGCATGGCTTTGCTGCCTTTGACACCTAAGGCCAAGAGGAACTGTCTGCGTTGGGGAAGAGGAGGGTGCAAGTAGTGTAACATTTTTTGGCAGGTAGTGGAGGAGGACAGAGCCAGGCTCTTCTCAGTGATGTCCAGTGATAGGACAAGGGGCAATGGGTACAAGCTGGAGCATAGGAGGTGCCATGGGAACATAAGGAAAAACGTTTTTTCACTGTGAAAGTGACAGAGCACTAGAACAGGTGCCCAGAGAGGTTGCAGTGTCTCCTTTTCTGGAGACATTCAAGGCCTTCATGGACGCACTCCTGTGTGACCCACTAGGTGATCCTGATCTGGCAGGAGGGTTGACCCGGATGATCTTTCCAGGCCACTTCCAACCCCTAACATTCTGTGATACTGTGATCTGCGCTGGGTGGGGAAGAAGGTGTTAATTACACTTTTGCTGAGGAAGATATTCCCTGACCTTACAAACTTTTTAAGTTAAAGCAAACCAAACTGAACCAGATATGGAAGATTTCCTGGAGGTGGAGTTCCTTGGTGACTAATAACTCTACGGAGACAAACACACCTGTATTGTGTTGCCATCATATCCTCCAACCCCTCAAAACACTGCTGCCACCCCGTGACAGCCCCGACTACAGCCCCTGCGTGCCCTCCGCTCTTCGTGGACGCTTCCCATCACGTTCGTGGCTCCATGCGGGCTGACGGCGGCAGGCACGGGCGCGGCCCCTCCCGGCTGCGCTCCCCGCCGGCAGCGATGGATCTGCAGGCAGCGGGCCCCAGGCCCCTGCCCGCTCTCCACGGCCGCCCGCTCCCAGCCCCTCGGCCTGCGCCATCCCGGGTTCGTCAGCAGAGGGCACTCGGGGAGCAGGATTGCGGGGTGACCGGGGGAAGGGGCGGCCGGGCCGGTCCGAGCAGCGCCCGGCGGCCAGAGTGGCACCGCGGCGCGAAGGCGTCTGCAGGGATGGGGGTGTCGGCCCCGGGGCCGGGCAGGGCTGCAGCCAGCTGAGCTGCCGCAGCTGTGCCGAGTCGGCCCCGAAGGACGGTGGGGGAAGGAGGGGTGTGTTTTCTGCGGTGCAGGTGGGCACAGGATGCTGCCATCAACCAGAGAGAGGCTGTCAGTGCCCGGCGGTCAGCCCGGGCTTTCTCCAGGCTGCCCCACCCGGGCCGCCGCCACCAGGACTCGGTGTCACCAGCAGTGGCTGTCGCAGAGAAGGGAATTGCACCGAATGTCCTAACAGCAGGTCAGGGTTGTCCTTTGCCCTGTCTGCTGCAGGACCCAGTCTGCTTCTGGGATGCCGTTCATTTCCATCTTGGCCAGGCTGGCCCACCTGGAGAGACCCAGGCTCTGAAGGCAGCGCTTTCCCTTGTGCCTCCCCATTCCAGAAGTGCTGTGGCTTCTTTTAAGCCGAAGGGTGGGCTAAGAGCAAAGGAAACGTGTGTTTGCAGAGAAAACCTCACGGGGGTCCCCAACGTAAAGGCAGTAGCTGCAAAAGTGAGCATTGGGGTCCATGCCAAGCCCAGCCAATGCCTCTTAGAGCTGGATCAGCTCCAGAGGAGAAGGATGGAAATGAAGCACCTTTGCAGAAGGGATTTGGCAATGTGACACCTTCCTTCCCCTCTCCCATTCACCCCACTTGCCTCCGTCCTGTGATCCACTCATTGCACAGTCACCAAGGCTTGTGGAAGATGTGAGGGGTTTGGAGATGCAGTGCCCTCTCTCTGTCTCTTGGCTGCTTCTGGGGTCCTATGCCCTCCCAGTTTGCTTGTGACATGGGCTGTGTCATTTGGGCTCAGGACCCTCCTTGGCACCTTGGCTGCTGTTTTGTAATGCTACACCCCTTCCCATGGAGGGGAACTAGCATCTCTGCTTGGCCCCAGTGCCTGCAACGCAGGAAGGCAACTCCTGGAGATGGGATAACCAGAAACATCATGTATAGCTATTTTGGGGATGGTAAAGAGGGGTGCATAGGTCCCGTGGTGCGACGGCAGCAGCACCCAGCTCCAACTTGCACAAGGATTGCAGGGGGCTGCAACCCCACAGAAAGGCTCTTCCTCTGAGCCCCTCTGACCACAAACGTCAGGAGCAGCACGCTGCTGGAAGTGACTGGTTTGCTCCAGTAGCCTCTTTACAAGCACCAAGGGACAGCTGCCTGGGGACCGCTGGGTTTTTAAAAGGCCACTTATAAGCTTTAATACTGCGCTGGGGGAGAGGGTAAGGAGAAGGGGGGTCAGGGAGGGGTGGTTGCATTGACTACTTAGGACTTAAAGCTGTAAACCTCTTCTTCCCTCGCTCATCACTGGGACATTTTTATTGGTGAGATGAAGGGAGACAGAGCCCAGCTCCACAACTTGCTCTTCTTCTAGAGGTTAATGACCCAGTTAGCAGCTCTTGGCTGCATTTCCCGACATTTTGCAGACATCAAGACCCGTCTCCCTGCCAAGTACATTCTGTTCCCTGGAGCTCGGCCAATGCATCTCAGATTACTATGTAATGCGACAAAAAGAGTGAGAGCTGGAGGTGAGGGTGGGGGCTGGAGGGGAGATACCGAAGCCATTGGGTAGGGGGCAGGGAGAGAGTGGGAGAAGGGGAAGCACCAGTTCTAAATTTAACATCTGAGATGGAAATGAAGCTCCCAAGGTGCTTATTTGCTGGATAAAAACGTGAATCCCAGGATAAATTGGAGTGATGCTTCTGGGAAACAGATGCAATCAGCAAATAATTCCCCCCTAGGGACTCTGCAGGCCTGCGCTTCCCGGATCTGCTGACAGTCAAACTCCTGCTTCTGATGCCCTTGTGCCCAGGACAAATACTGATGGGGAACGGGGGCTGCTTTCCTGAAGGAGAGTCCAGTATCTTAAAAGGAACAATGGCTTAGCCAGGAAAATGGGGAGTGAGGGGAGAGGAGAGGAAGAAGTTCCTGTACAGGCTTTTATTTATCTGTTTGCACCTGGGTCAAAAGGTGCTGCTCAGACACACTGTGCCTGGCAAGCTCTGCTGCTTCAGATGGAGTCACCTGCACAGGAAAGGGACAGAAGTCAGACTATAGGGAAGGCTCTGTTGGCAGGGGCTGAATGTGCAGCTTGTAGGAGGGCTGAGCTACCAAACCTGTTAATAGCAAGTATCTGCCATTGATAGAGGCCAACATGATCATACACTCCACACATGCCTGCCAGCTTTTGCCCAGTGAACAGCACGGTGTGCTCTCTTGAGCCACGCTGGGGTCTTCCCCTCCAGCTCTACCAAGATCCTGTGGCCATTATACACACTGAGGATCCTTTGGCTCCTGTTAACCTCCCCTCCTGGGCACCCGTGCTGCATTTAGGATAAAATACATTGTTTTCTAGGTGGTTCACTGAACCAGAGACCCTCACACATTGGGAATGTTGAGAATTATTAAATCTGAGGTCCTGACCCGAGAGGGAACTCTGCAACCTCTCGTTTTCCAGGCTGGCGTCTCCACTAAAGCTTCCTCATTCTATCCAAGTGCAGTATCTCTTGCTAGTTCAGCTCTGGACCTTGCTCACAGCTGCTCTGGGAATTTTCCAGACAGATGTGCAGGTCCATTGTGCCCTGGGGTGCTTGCACTGCCCTGACGATCTGCCACAAGTCTTTCTCCAGTTGGGGCCACAGTCTTTGGGACATGATCATAACAGTTCTGAGCTCCAATCCTTGCCAGGCCTGTGCTTTCTTTCCCTCCCACATCTGTGTCAGCTCTACTTGGTCCTAGCATATCCCTCATAGACATCCCAGTTTTGAGTTCCTCTTCCCAAGCCCTACACCACTGTAGCTATTCAACTGGTCCCATTCCTCCTCTGGTCCTTTTCTTGGGCATAGCCATGCCGCCACACCGTGGTGCCAGTTCCAACCCATCCCCTGTCTTGTCCCACTCCTTATGTACCTGCCTGCTCCCATATTGCCTTTCCTGCTCCAGCCTGGTCTGTAAAGGACACAGCCTGCTCTTGTAGGGCACCAAGAATGGGAGGGTCTCCTCTGATGCTTCTAGCACACTGGTTGCTGAACCTGCTGGCACAGCCCTCCCAGAAGAAAAAATTCTGGCAAACAAGCCTTGTGAGCCACCTCTGACCAAGGCATGCATGGACAGTGTCAGGAGCAATGGATGAAGGTGGGACTCCACTGAGCAAAGCAAGGGTCTCAGATGAAGGAGCTGCCACATGCAAGGTGTCAGAGCCTGTCCACGGGACCTGACATACCATGCAGACTGCCCCATGCCATAGGCATGTCCAGCGTTGCTCCAAATTCTGCTCTCCATGGCGTGACAGGAGCTTTCAGGCAGGGTCTGTGCTCAGGGCTCAGAGTGAGGGTGAGTCCCTGGCATTGCAGTGCCATCAAGGCAGAGGGTCTACTCCCCTGTTGAAGGCTGCCAGCCTGGCAGCGTCTTGGGGTGCTCACACTCCTACCATGGGCTCAACAGTCCCCTTTGTGCCATTCCTCAGGATGCTGTCTTGTGAACTGGAAGAGAAGAAACATGAAAGGTCTGGCTTGAGGGGACTGCTTATCTCCCCAGAGCAGAGCCCTCTCTTCTCTTCAGGAATTATTTCCTTGAAAGACACAAACCAGTACAAAACTGCCTCTTGCTTAGCTCCATCTGCCACGCGGGGGCTGGGTGCCGGGAGGCCATGGTTGCTCACTGCATTTGCCAGACATGGCTCTAGGAAGATTTATCACCACCTGCAGCCTGTGAAGGAGATGAGATGGGTTTACCTGTACCAGGAGTTGCTCAGGAAAGTCTTGAAAGAAATATCTGTTTCTGTGGAAGGGAACTTCCTCAAAGCTCACAGTAAATGTCAGCATCTAAAAGTCTGGCACTGCATTACTTCACTGCTAAGCATCTGTCCTCAAGGCCAGCCCCACAGAGAGAGTCATGAGGGGCCAAAGTATCCTCTAAAACATAAGCCTAGGCTAACCACAAACGTGCACCCCTCTTGACACTTAAGTCACATGTCAGCCTTTGCCAAAGGCTGAGAAACTCCGGACAGTTCTGCAATGTAGGGCAGCTAGGAGAGGGCACAGCAGCTACTGCCCAGGAGTGCCTGTCACGGTAGGCCTAGGCAGGCCAAATTGGGTTTGTGCCTCTCCTGGCTTGCCCAGGCATGTTTTTCTGCTCTCCCTCCTTCTGTTTTGGGGAGAGCAACCATGGGAAAAGGGACAAAGAGCCCGGAACCACTAAGCCTGGGGTCTGTGGCCTGCCCAGCAACTGCGGTAAACAAGGTGCACAGGGTTGCCTTGTGCAAGGCTGTGTTCTGCCCAAAAAAGGGTAAAGCAAGCCTATGGCTTCACCCAGTATGGCCAAATCTTGGCTAACTGCCATTTGATTGGCTATCCTGTGTCCAAAGGCCCATCAGTCTCAGGCTGTATTGGATAAAAGGAGATGAGCAGGGAGCACAGGCGCTTTTTGCCATTGCAAGGTGTGTCCGTGCCTGCTGCCTCCTTGATCCTGAGCTGAGGCTCTGATACCTCCACGCATTCGGCCTGCACAGCCGGCATGACACCGTGCCCAGACTGCACATCGCAAGACATCTACCTGCACCTGGAAGCCTTCTGCCAGACGGAAGCCCTGGAGACAACACAAATCATCCAGAAAGCCAGGAACAGGTCAGAGATCATCTGCCTCCTTTCTCCAGTTGCC
>VWYK01125709.1:28435-40475 GCA_013399775.1 Semnornis frantzii | reverse complement strand
GGGGAAACTCTAAAGCCTCTGATGGCAACTGACAGTAACCCCACTACGAGCCTTGGGTACCTCTTCGGCTTCCACAGCAGATGCCCCACTATGGAGATGAACACGCGTCGCAGCATGCTGTGCTAGACATGGCAAAGCGCAGCATGGAGCCAGTCCTGGACCAGCACGCTGCCATTTTGCTGCCCAGCAGAGCTCTTTGCAAGTGGAGCAACTTGCAGTCACCGGGGAAGGCACAGATGATGATGGTGTGCAAATGGGGAAAAAATTGACAGAAGCATCCCAGCATCTGGTACAATGCTGGGAAGACTTCAGTTGGGACAATTACAATTAAAGTATTGCTGCTACTACCAAAGCCAGAAGAAGCATTTGAGCCCTTGTTCAGGTAAGTAATAGCAGATAGGTGACTCCTAAGTTCATGCTACTTTTTTCCACCCTTCCCTCTCTCTATCTGAGATGTAGTGGAAATCATGGCAGTGAACAAGCGTCAAGGCCAACGTTTCTAAAGACAGAGAAATGTTCCAGCCCTATATATTGAGCATGCCAAGCCAGGAGACCACCATCTGGGTCCTCTTCATGACTTGTCCTGGGAGGGGAAGCTCACCCCATTGTTCTTTCAGGAGACTACCAAAGGCCTTACTCCTGTGTTAGCTGACTCTTGATTTTACCAACTCAGAGAAACCATCAGGCAGTTTTTGTGTAACAACTATAGACAGTCTAGGCTCAATTTCTCACCATTTAACATCACCCCTTCAGGCCCACCCACCAGAGGAAGAATTCAGGTTGAGTCCAGTGTGGGTAGGGCAGAAAATAATAAGCTAAAAGCTCATCAAGGAAAGTTAAAGTTTGGCACTTTCTGTAAATAAAAAAGTAATAAGCACAGTTAAGCACTGAAAAAAAACCTGCCATAGGTCTGTATATTCAAATGCTTTGAAGAACAGGACAGAGGCAAACATCTGTCTGAATGCTTTTGAGTCCAGTGGAGTCTGGACCAGGTGACCTTCTGTAATGTATCAGCCTTTTCCATCCCAGTTTCCAGATGGATTTGTTCAGCTTCCCTCTGTCACACACAATCCCCTCCCTGTGTATTCAGGGGCACACAGCTAAACCTGATGCTGAGCAAACTGGTCTGATGTGTGAAATCATATTTTTCTTTAAATTGGGATGAGTTCTGAGATCTACATAAATGTATAGAATACCAGAGAATATTTATTAGAGTTGAAATTAACATTGATTGATTTGATTCTGGCTGATTAGATAATTATGAGAACTAAAGGGATAATCACCTTTTCGATGAGGAAATGAAACAATCATCCAAGCCAGACAAGTCCTGAGTTTCTAATTTGAGCAGGGGAAAAAAAAAAAAGAAAAACAACAAACCAGCTACAGGTGAAGATCAAAGAGCAGTATCTGTGCCATGTCGTCTCTCACTCTTCTAGCAGGCCTGAGCTGGTACTTCTACCATGCTCATCTCAGTTTTATACATCTATAAAACAGAAATTAAAGGGTTAGCCCAGAGACTAAAGCAATGCGAGGAGCAGTTCTTGGCTTACTTCATGTCTAGAGAAGGAAGAAGCCTTCCTTACAGCTCTCCACCTCTCTAGAAGCATGGCCAGACCTGTCAAGTCACTGACAGCTGAACACAAGGCTCACGCAAGCAAGTCCTGCCTCACTTCCCTCCCTGGAGCTGTCTTTCACACATCTGCAGTCCATCAGGGCTTCTTCACCCCAAGGTGACCTCATGTGCCAGACTTGTTTGCTGGATGTTTGGGATACCTCCTCTCTGGGATTTATTCCCCAGCTAGCACCATGGGAAGAGGCCACTGAGCGCAGACCTTAGCTTCAGACTCCATACCCAGCAATTGCAACACCTCGCTGGCTCGCACACGGCTTGGACGCTTGCACAAGTGCCATGCCTTCTGTCCCCTGTTTCCACCTGTACTGTAATGGAAACCAGAATGATGGGAGGCTCTTGAGAGCCAGATACCATCAGTCTCTTAAAAACAAAACAAACAAAGGTCTTTTCTCACCTGCAGTAGCACGAACAGAGCTCAGTTCCCTTGGCCTCTCCAGGATGTGGCTGAGATATATCAGGGAAGAGCAGCTGTCAGCATGGATGTGCCTAAAATTAGCTCAAAGAGAAGGTTTCCTCCATTTATTTATTTATTTGCTCCTTAAAAGGCCCCTTCTTATTAGATGCAAATTCAGCATAATGCTTCAACCCAGTACAAAGGCACTGCTAATATTTTTCAATTACACTGAGAAGGAGGTCGTGGTGCTTTGAACTTCTGCTTACTTCTGGATGTTCTCAGGGTAGAGGCTGTAGTGACAAGGTGGCTCTTTGAAGGTTTGGCTTCAGGAATGTATTTGGAAGAGCTGTAGCAAGTGCAGCAGGCTGAAATGGTGAGTTGGTGTGCTGGAGACCAGTGTGTCATTTATTTGGCGTTATAGGTGCCCCAGGAAGGTATCATGGAAAATGGGTTTCTAACCTTAACTTATGTCCTTTTATATATATCTATATATATCTATATACACGCACACACAGAGAGACACATGTTCATATATATTTTTATACACACACACACACACATATATCATAGAATCAGCAGGGTTGTAAGAGACCTCCAAGATCATCCAGTCCAACCTATCACCCAGCCCTATCCAATCAACTAGACCATGGCACTAAGTGCCCCATTCAGTCTTTTCTTGAACACCTCCAAGGATGGTGACTCCACCACCTCCCTGGGCAGTCCATTCCAATGCCAATCACTCTCTCTGTGAAGAACTTCCTCCTAATATCCAGCCTATACCTCCCCTGGCACAACTTGAGACTGTCCTCTTGTTCTGTTGCTGGTTGCCTGGGAGAAGAGACCAACCCCCACCTGGCTACAACCTCCTTTCAGGTAGTTGTAGACAGCAATGAGGTCACCCCTGAGCCTCCTCTTTTCCAGGCTGCACACCCCCAGCTCCCTCAGCCTCTCCTCACAGGGCTGTGCTCCAGGCCCCTCACCTGCTTTGTCACCCTTCTCTGGACACGTTCCAGTCCCTCAACATCTCTCTTGAATTGAGGGGCCCAGAACTGGACACAGTGCTCAAGGTGTGGCCTGACCAGTGCTGAGTACAGGGGCAGAATAACCTCCCTTGTCCTGCTGGCCACACTGTTCCTGATACAGGCCAGGATGCCATTGGCTCTCCTGCCCACCTGGGCACACTGCTGGCTCATGTTCAGTTACTATCTACCAGCACTCCCGGGTCCCTTTCTTCCTGCCCACTCTCCAGCGACTCTGTCCCCAGCCTGTAGTGCTGCTTGGGGTTGTTGTGGCCAAATATGTATATATGGACACCACACACACCCCACCTTAAGAGGTTTTCTATTGTACATAATGGCATTATCTTGTTTCATCTGTTTGCTGTCTTTTCCCTACCATCCATCTTTCCCACCCTGTGATAACTTCAGGATTCCCTTGCCATTTTCACTCAGACTGGAACGGAAAGAACTGGGTGGAAAGGTCTTAAAGCTACTAGATTCCAGCATGTTTTTGTCTGAGAGAAATACCTTAGTAAAGCCTTTTGTAAGCAAAGGGCTGGAGAGTGAATTTGCCCCTTCTTAGCAGAGAATCCACGTATGGCATAGATCTGTAGGAAAGCAGGCTCAGTTGCTTCTGCTGCTCAGCTGTTAATTACAGAGCTCAAAAACCTTGGTCTCATCTCCTCTGTTTGGCTTCTGTCACAAGGACTGAAATGGGGAGTACCTGCACAGACATCTAGAAGTACTGAAAATTTAAACAAAAAAAAAATTATGGAAGAAACAACTCATAATTTCTTTTAATGCACCTATTCCATCTCACATAATTTATCTTAGAAAGACACCATAATTATTTTTGTGCATACTCCCAGAGCAGACCTTCAAATTCTCCCTGACACCTCACTCTGCAATGACCCAGAGCTGGTTTCCTGAGGCTGCTGCTGCCTTTGTGCTGACTTGCTGCTCTCCCAGATCCCTCCTCTTGTTACCTTTCATTTTCTACTTGCCATTGCAGTAATGCACTGGGCAAGGCTGGGGCAGGTGGCTCCTACTGCAGTATGAAAAGCAACAGCAGTTAATGAGGCTTCACTGCTAGAAAGCACCTCTACACATTGTTGTGTGTCTGGTCTACCCAAATCGTGCAGTACTCTCTGTCTGCTGAGTCTACAGGTATTTGGACCCAAGTTTTTCATTGGTACAAGCATGGGAAGCCATAGGCTACAACTATGGGCGCTGACTCTCACCAGACCCTCCCACCTAGAGCCAGTCTCAGTACTCAAGGTCCACAAGCAAAGCTTCCAGACTGCAACTCCAGTTTTTCCTGATCCACGAAGTCAGTTGGATGTGCAAGCAGGCTGGATCCTGAGGACCTTATGGCTTTTAATGAAAGGTAAGAACTAGGTAGATTCTGGACAAGCTTTTCCCTTGAGACAGCAGTCCTGGGCAGGGCCTGTGAGAGCCACCTGCCTACCCTATCTTTATCCTTTTCTCCTGGAAGGTACATCACAGAGCAGAAAGTCAAGCAGCTCACAGTGCGACTGGCTTAAAAAAACCACATCCTCACTCGTCGCTCATCCGTCTGCTCTGATGGCATCAGTCTTGCTCTGAACAGCACCACGAGTAGTGCTGATTGCAGAGCAGCAACAGGAAGATGAGAATCATTAAAGAGACTCAGCCAAAACCTTGTAATTAATTAGTTAGAAAAGCATCTTGGCGTTATTAGAGAGGCCTCAGCAGAGGAAGCGACACCTCCGTTCTAACAGACTCACCTTCCGCTAGAGCTGCTGCTGCGATGTTTGACATTGTGCTGGTGTAAACAGAAATTAGAAGTGGGTATGACAGGGAGAAGAGCTGCTGGCAGGCTCTGCCCTTGGCCAGTGCTGTGCTATGTGCTGGGAGGTTTCCCTGATCTGCTTGCAAGCAGAAATCAGATCCTGGAAATGGCTTAGGCAGGGATGATTGCTGCTCAACCAGGAAGACCCTGAGTTTTGCTGTGATTAAAAGCAAGCCCAGTTTTCCCAGGGTGCTGGACAGAAAGCTGTTTATCCAGGTGTTTGTGGTTATAAACAGCCAAGCACACACAGAAATGTCACCCAAGGCACTAGGAACTAGTGTTTCCTGGGATCTAGACACATGCAGGATGCTGCTGTCCCTGGCAAACGTGCACAGGCTGGCTGCATGGAGAACTGGGCCATGCTCAGAGCTGCATATTCATGGCATGCAAATGTTAAGCTTCTTGCAACCTCCCACAGCTGTCATCAGCACACAGTACCATGGCCATGAGCCCCTGAGATGGAACAGTTTCCTGTGGGGAGCAGTAAGATGCTGCTAGATCTGCATGATGCTGAAAATAAGAGCATCCAAAGGAAGATGGAAACAGAAGACTAAAAGGACAGAATTTCCTTTGGGGAAGGTGGCCAGGCAATGTGGCTGGTACATGGGGCAGGGAGGCAGGAGGTCTGGCTCTCCCACTGACCTGCCACCATACCTTTGGCAACTCTCTTTTTCCCACGTATGGTAATTTTGCTCTTGCCCCACTTAGTACTGTCAGCCCCTAGGAATTCATAAGTCTTGAGCTGGGCCTCCAAACACCATGATTTTGGCTTAAAAAATCAAGAGCTGTAGGAATATACATATGAATTATGGACCTTTCTGCATGGCCTTGTGGTTTCTGACTCTCTAGAGATCTTATTTCCAGCTGAGTGGGTCAGATTTTTTTTTTTCTTTTTTATGGTGATGATTGTTTTAAATTAAAGCCAAGAATTTCACATAAACACAGAGCGCTGGCAGCTTGGGTTGGCAGTGTTGCCCACTCTTTGTGTAAGCCTGCTTAGACTGGGAGCATGTCTACACAGCATCAAGCAAAACCTCCTGCATCTCAGTTGCCTTCCTGCACTTTCCCAGGACAACTGACAACAAACAGGCAGTCCCCTAGCTGTTTCCAGTGAGGATGGTAGGTGGGATAACTCCCTTTAGTTTGGCCTGCACTGGAGTACAGGTGATCAACAGGTCCGAAGTGAGTCTCCTGGCGGGGAAATTTTGTTGCATCTTATTTTGGCCCAGCTGCTGCAGCCTTGCCAAGGTGTTTCAAATGCTCTTTGAGGCAATAGAAATATTAAAAACTTGAGATCACATCAGTGAATGCATTTGCTGTTCTGTCAACCAAGTTTCAGTTAAGGTCCTTGTCATCCTCTGTGCAGATGTTTGAGTGGAAGATTCTGCTCAGCTGAGCTGCCTTGCTTAGCTGATGCCGGACAACTCAAATTCCTCATGTTTTACCTTATGTGGGAGCATCATGGGAAACTCCCTGTCTGAGCATCTGTCACCACCTCTGCAATGACAGGAAGCATGTCTTTGGCTCTCGGCGCAGAAGCTCATCTCTTTACAGTGGCTGTTGACGAAGATGTGCTTAGAATAAATGAACAAACAGAGATCTTCAGATGAACAACACATTCTTCTTCAGGTCAACTTTGCAGAGAAAGCAAATATTTCAAGAGAGTATGGTTACTGCTTATAGCTCTTTGGAGCCAGCCTGCTAACTCCTCTGCGGTGGCTGTAAATCTGATGGCAGCTCAGTTTAAGGACCTCACAGATGCTATTTCAGGCTGATATAATGTACCATAAATGGGATTGAAAGCTTCCATCTACAGTAGACAAAGGCTTTCTGGTTCATTCAAACACTGAGGAAACCATCTCCTGTATATGTGTGTAGTTGGGAATCATCCAAAAGTGAGTGATAGCCAAAAGAATTTACACGTTCTTTGGCTGGGGAAGATGTTGATTGCAGAAGGCAGCAGAGGTAACATGAGGATACCAGGAGACTCCCTTGCCTGACATTTAGTATTTGGCTTGCATCCTCTGACTCGCCGTGAAAGGGAAGAGACCCAGAAGCACAAAAGAGCCCCTACCATATATGAGATGTGTCTTATATATGAAATATTTCTGGTTTAAAGGCAACGAGGCATTTGGTCTCCATGCGATGCCAGGCAAACAGAAGCTGCTCCAGCAGCCTCAAGCTGAATGGGTGTCCCTACGTAGCTACAGAGATATACTGGTACATAGAATACCACTATTAGCTTGTGTAATGCTTTTCTGCAGAATGCCATGCAGAAACAAGTGACTAGAAAAAGATTTGAGGGGTGAAATTCCTCAGCTTTCAGGACAGGTAGCAGCCACAGTAAAGGCTCAGAGCAAACAAGGAAACCCAAATGTACACCATGCCAGGTGGACTCTGCCTTCAGTGTGTGAAACTATCTCTAATAGTTGGTGAAAGTTCTCCTGGGACAGACCACCACACCAGTGGTATGGTCCTGGGAAGCTATGCTTCTGGCATCAGACCTGTGTGGGCTACTGAATGAGAGAGATCCTTGGTCTCATCCTGCCTGGCAGTTTCTGTGCAAAGAGAAGCCAATTTGCCAGCAATCTTCCCACTCCTGAGGAGGGAAGAGGTGGGCCGTGAGTTTAACAAACATTTTGGTATTTGGAAGTCATTCCCAGCTCTCGTTTAACACACAGACTGCATTTCCCATTGCTAACTGGCAGCAAAGAGCTCATCAACATTTAAATAAGAGGCTTGTTAATGCCAGCGTGAGGCAGGTTTGCATGCCAAGGCTGGCTAAGGTTTCGTGCCAAGGATTTTCTAAGAGAGAATTTCTCTAGGAAACTCCTTCAAAAGGAAGAATTCACTTCTGGTTAAAGAAGCAAGGGCTTAATTTGAAGAGGTGCTGAGCTGGTTAAGTCAAATTGATGGTGCAAGAGCTGAAAGCCTGTGAAAATGAGACTCCAGCTTTTAAATCAATTAGCTGAAGAATGGCATGTGGTGTTTTGCAACTGATTATGCTTTCTGCAATGCAATAACTGAAAGAAAAAAGGCTAGGCATAGTCTCATTCATCAGTGCTGCTGACTTGCCCGTCGATGCCAAATATAGGAAGGTGAGGCTTCGAATGCGCCTGGTACCTCAGCATGGGGGTCCTGTTTTCTAGAAATGCTCAAATGTACCTTTGCACAGGGAGGATCTGCAGTATTTGGCTCTTTGCAGATGCCGAACAAATCTTACAAATTACAAAGAAATTTTATTCCGTGACCTTGTTTTGAGCCTTCCCTACGGGGACTAAGCGCCCATCTCAGAGCCAGTGGAGAGGAAGGGTTGGCAAAGCTAGAGAGTCCTGTGCTGTATGTCTCTATAGCATGGTTTATTGCCTTTCCTTGTTCTGTCATAGAACAGGAGTAATGTCCATGGTGTCAGAATATGCACATGGTAATTGGCTTTTGCTGTAATTAAATGCCTGGGTGCCAGCATTTAATCAGCCGCCAAAGCCGTTTATTGCCTCATATACTGCTGCACCATGAGCATTACCCCTTAATTAGTTGCTGAAATAGTGATGATTTAGCAGCGTCTTTATATTTATACTTTAAGACAGCAGATTCAGTCCAACATCAACAATATTGCAAGATAAAAAAGCAGCCCATTCTGCTGTGCAATGATTTGATCTTATTTGTTTTCCCTTACCTTGTGGAAAACAGTGTCATGTGCATTTCCTGGTGACACTGCACTGGACGTGCAGTTAGTACCTTCAAGCCGCTCGCTGTATCTCTGCTCCACTCCAAGAGTGACTTTGTGTGTTCCAAGTGGATTCAGTATCAGCAAAACATTGTCCCCAGAACATCTCAGCAGGAAAAGGATCGTAGACTTTCCCCACCTTGCCTTAGTGTTACCAGGAACATCTGGAATTGGTCCAACAGACCAGAGGCAGGGAGCTCACAGCCTTCCTCCTGAGAACTCTCTGGGGAAAGGAGTTCCTCTGTGTCATTGAAGAGTGGCACTTTGTCTTGTCTGACCCTGGATGGTTGTGACAGGTGACACTAATAGGAATAGAAATTCTCCCCATAGCCCCATCCAAACACCTCTCTCCCCTTCTCCCGGCTTGTTTTTGCAGCAGAGGTGGTGCTGTGTTATACAGCCACTTGCCATTTTGTGGCTAGTCAGGTAGTGAAAGAGGCCAGCTGCTGTATCATAGAATCATTCCACATGCCAAAAGCCCTTGATATCCTAAGGTCCAACCATTAACCCTACTCTACCAAGTTCACCACTAAACCATATTGCTAAGCACCACCATTTACCTTTTCCAATTTCAGTTGGATGAAAACAAGAGGTCTGGTCTGTGGTGGTGTTTCAGAGCCCTTTAACAGTAATAGAGTGAGAGGCTTCAGCAGAAAAACAGTTCACCCTGCCAGGAAGAAAGAAGAGGAAGTGGGCTCAAGGTGTGCCAGGGGAGATTCATGTTGGATATTAGGCAAAATTTCATCACAGAAAGGGTTATCAGGCATTGGAACAAGCTGCCCAGGGAGGTGGCAGAATCACCATTTGAAAAGGCATTTAAAACACGTGTGGAGGTGATGCTTAGGGATGTGGTTTAGTGGTGGTAGCTTTGCAGCAGCGGTGGGATTGTGGTTAGTTAGTGATCTTAAAGGTCTCTTCCAACCTCAACAATTTTATGATTCTATGAAGAAGGTGTTTAAGCCCTTTGAAGGTGTCCATCTATCACAGAGAGCCTTACAGCTCACCAGACCCGAACTCCTAAAGAGATGGAAGAGACAATGCCTGCTTGCAAAGAGCAGCACTGTGGACAGATTCCCCAGCTTTCCAGGTCTCTTCCCCATTTTGAGAGCCCTTGAGGAACCTTACAAAGCTCCTGAAATCTTCTCAGAATTGACTAGAAAGCAAAAGTCATCCTTGCTCAGTAATAAAACTCCAGTTGTGACACACGGGAAGTCTTGCAAGTTAGCCTAGATATCTTTGAGATAAACATGCAAGACTCATCTTTGTTTAAAGCTGGGTGTTTAAACCTGCAGTAGCCAAAGCTGGAGACAGAATCGCATCAGAGGAATGCAGCCGTGGGACTGCTTCTTCATCTGACAAGGAACACCACCAGCAGCAACCTGTGGGGTTGCTGAATAGTTAACGCTGCCTCCCTTCTGCCTTAAACCCCTGGTTTGACTCACCTTGGCACCTGCATTTTAGTTACACTTGACTCTTGAAACTTTCATTGTCTTCAAAGGATTCTCTGTGCTTTTGATTGCAAGAAAAGCAGCAACAAGCTATCAAATTAGTAGCTCCCCCCACCTTTGGCCCTCACCTCTGGCCCCTGGCCTGCTAATGCATTTTGATTTGTGTGTGGACAACATATCCCTGGAACTTTTCCATCATAACAAGCTTAGAAAACAGAACCTCATGCTATAAAGGAAGTAATAATATCGAGTTTGGAAAACTAGATAGGAGTTTGAATGGACTTGAAAGCCTATGCCATCACACTCCCTTTATTGCCAAGATAAAGTCTTGTCAGGCTCTTGTGTCCTGTAGGAACAAGCTGCAGTTTGTCCTTTCCTGAGGGAGAACACAGGCCCTTCCTAAAGTCCCCTGGGGAAGGGGAGGAGGAGCTGGGAGTGAAGTTGCTGCTTGCACCTCCTTCTGTGGCTAACAAAGCATCCCTTGACAACACATAACCTAGTAAAGGAGTCCTTCATGTGCACTGGAGATGGGAAAGGAAGTATGAGATTTAATTTGCAGCCAAGAATATTTAGTCTGGACCATAGAAAGGACTGTCCAAGGGTGAAGACAACTTCATTGTGCTGCTATGGAATGGACTGCCAAGGGAGGCTGTGGGATCTCTCTTTGCAGAGGTCTTCAGAGGGATGGCAGGTAAAATGTTGTTGGGAGTGACAGATGGGGCACGGGTGTAGCTGTATTGTCTGCCTCAGGATGTTTCTGCAGCTCTGTGAAAAACTATGAAGAAAACTATTTTTGTTGATGTGACTGCAGTATAGTATTCATCTCTCTTAACCCTTAAAGGCATAAACCAAACCTGTCTCAGACACTCACCTGAAGAAAAACGTGACAGACTTTCTCCACTGACTGAAGAGTCACACTGGATCACAAAGCTGTCTTTCAGGCTGCTGAAGTTCATTAGGATGAATCCCACCTTTGAAGACAGCCTGTGCAGCTCTGCCCAGGAGATTTCTGAGAGCAAAGGGCTTTTATGAAAACGTCCAACAGAGACTACAAGCAGGGTGCAGACATTTAGTACATAAGAAATGGTCATTGGAAAGCTTACCAGAATACACTGGATTCCCCATCACTTGAAGAGTTTCAGTCAGAGAAAGCATTCAGTGAGGGCTTGGTCCCGTGCCAGATTCTCTGACTGGAGAAGTGAAGGTCAGGCTGTGCTTATCAGTGGTATTTTTGAAGGAGACTGCACTGGACCAGGAACATTTCCAATTATTGATCACAATGAGAGCCTGGAAACAACTTCCTAGAAGAGAGGCTTCTCGAGCCATGCTTCTTTCTACTCTCCCCATTAACAGTATCTGAAGGGAGCTTACAGGCGGGCTGGGGAGGGACTATTTACAAGGTCTTGTAATGACAGGAGAGGGGAGATGTTAGGAAGTTCTTTCCAGTGAGGGTGGTGAAACACTGGGACAGGTTGCCCAGGGAGGGTGCGGATGCTCCCTCCCTGGAGGTGTTCAAGGCCAGGTTCACGAGGCCTTGAGCAACCTGTTCTAGTGGGAGGTATCCCTGCCTATGGTGGCAGGTTGGAACTAGATGACCTTTGAGGTCCCTTCCAACCTAAGCCATTCTATGATTCTATTGTTCCATTTAGCTGCAAAGCAAGGAGCTTGGCTTTGCCACCACCCGGTCACAACTCACCTGAGAATACTTGTGGGCAACCTCTGTACATAACCCAGCTCTGCAGGTTACCTCATGGCGTAGGCCTACTCTCTACTGCAAAGGCACAAGTGTTTAAGAACAGTGCAAAGTTCATCAAGAGATGGCCAGTGCAGGCAGGGGGTAGCCTCTTTTGTAACAGATTTCTAGCCTCCGAGTCCTGGGCTGCATCAAGAGCAGTGTGGGCAGCAGGGCAAGGGAGGTGATTCTGCCCCTTTGCTCTTGTCGAAACCCATCTGGAGTACTGTGTGCAGTTCTGGAGCTCCCAGCACAGGAAGGACATGGAACTGTTGAA